>PVIC010015646.1:0-34903 GCA_004025085.1 Thryonomys swinderianus
CAGAAATGCATTCCAGGCACATCCTTCTTCCTCTTAATCAAATGGAGGTTTTTTGTTTTGGTTTTTTGTTTTTTGAGACAGGGTCTCACTTTGTAGTTCAGGCTGGCCCTGTGCTCACTATGTAGCCCAAGCAAGCCTCAAATTCACAGCGATCCTCCTGTCTCTGCATCCTGAGTTGCTGATATGACATGCGTGAGCCACCACACCTGGCATTGTGGTGTGTGGTACCAGTGACTTTGTGCTTGCCGGGCAGATGCCAGAACCACTGAGCTAAATCCCCAGCCCAGGAGTTCTTTTTTAAAAAACTCAAAGGGGCCGGAGGGTTAGCTCAGTGGTTCCGGCGCCTGCCTCGCAAGCGCAAGGACCTGAGTTCGATCCCGGGTAACCACATATAATGCTGGGCGGGGAGACACGCCCACCAGCAATCAACACCGCATGCCACAATGCCGGACGTGGTGGCTCACGCCTGTAATCCCAGCACTCGGGAGGCAGAGACAGGAGGATTGCTGAGTTCATGGCGGCTTGCCTGGGCACCACAGTGAGCTCAGGGCCAGCCTGAACTACAAAGCAAGACCCTGTCTCCATAAAAGCAAAAAAAAAAAAAAAAAAAAAAAGAAACTCAATAAAGTAACTCCCTCAAATCAGAAGAAAAAAGAAGAAATAAAACTACTCATCCAAATGAATACTTAGTGATTTTTAATGAAATGTATGCATCAAGCTTATAGAAAAACTAAGCAAATGATATGATCCTTGTTATTACTCAGATAAGACATTATACACTAGTTCTAAATACCAAAGGCCTTTAAAGATGTTTGAACTGAATAATTTTAAATTGATATGAAACAGATGTGTTATGTATCTCCTCACAACGAATTATGCACTGCAAACACATACTATACCAAGGGAACTTTTAAAACAAAATTAACACAGTAATTCTATTTCTAAAGAACTTGCTGAATTTTATTTTCTTAAGGATTTAAATGTTCCACTCTTATTTGTGTTATTATTTGTTTAAACTTCTTAACACGAGTCTATCTGTGCCATAGTAAATTCACATTAACCTGAAGGTTAATTTTGTCTCTGATTAGAATATTCACTAGACTAGAGGGTAAAATTATTCTAAACATCTAAAGACAAGACAACTCTGGTAGAAATCCAGTGATTTTTCAAACTTTAGGTTAAAAGCTGTTTGTATTAGAAAAGAGAAAGTATGTTTATATTCAAATAGACAACACTGGAAAGCCATATAGATTTCAACTTGGGTCACTGGTTTAAGTTACTCTTGCCAGTGTGTCACGTTTCATTACCAAAATCTCATTAGAAAGCCTGATATCAAAAGTCAGCACATCTCCAACTATTAGTTTGAGTTAAAGTAGGTCTATCTAGGATGCTATGTAAAGTCAAACAAGTAAGCAGTGACAATCTTTTTAAACTACAGATAAATATGGTACATTTTCTGTCAAAAGATCACATAAATCTTTCTCTTTTTTTCTTTTTTTTTGAGACAGGGTCTCGCTTTGTAGTTCAGGCTGGCCCTGAGCTCACTATGTAGCCCAGGCAAGCCTCGAATTCAGCAATCCTCCTGTCTCTGCCTCCCGAGTGCTGGGATTACAGGCGTGAGCCACCACGCCCGGCACTGTGGTATGTGGTGTTGATTGCTGGTGGGCGTGAGTTTCCACACCCAGCATTGTATGTGGTTACCGGGGATCAAACTCAGGACCTTGCACTTGTGAGGCAGGTGCTGGAACCACTGAGCTAACCCTCCGGCCCTCTTTTTTTCTTTTTTGATACAGAGTTTCACTATGTAGATCAGGCTGGCCTTGAACTCATAGTGATCTTCTTGTCTCTGTCTCCCAAGTGCTGGGTGGGATTACAGGTGTACACCACTACACCCAGCTAAGGAATCTTTTTCTTTCTTTTTTTGAGACAGGGTCTTGCTTTGTAGTTCAGGCTGGCCCTGAGCTCACTATGTAGCCCAGGCAAGCCTCAACCTGAGCAATCCTCCTGCCTCTGCCTCCCAAAAGCTGGAATTACAGGCATGAGCCACCACGCCTGGCTGGAATCTTTTACTTAATATAGAAAAATAAAACATTGCTAGCCACCTAATAAGAGCACTTCACCAAAACTAAGAGATTAGCTCTACCCATAGACTTACTGCTGGTCTTCGAGGTTCGCCAGGCAGTTGTGGGGGATAAACAATTTTATTTTTCTTTTCCCATTTCCGAGAAATGTCAAGAGGAGCACTTATGTGGATGTGTGACTGGGGTAAAACATTGTGAGATGAAAGAAACCTGTAAAACAAGAGAAATTTAGAATATTTTTGCAAACTTCACATGTCTGCTCCATCTGAACCACATCAGCTCCAGGATTCAAAGCAGAAACATACCAGAAGTATTCATTAATACAGGCTACCGCTACATAAAACATCACAAAGGGAGTTTACTGCAGGGTGGTGTGGAGGGAGCCAAGAGCATACAACCCGCACATTGAGCCTCAGACTCTGGAAAAAGAGTCACTCCGGGTGCAGGTGGATAAAGGCCAGAGAGCTCCCAGACCACCACGCCTGAGGGCAACATGATGCAGTCTTTGTCCTTGGCTATTCTGCTATTTTCTGTTCCCTAGATAGCTATGTCTGTAGGCTGTCCCAGTTTCACACATCCTTGAGGCTAAGATATTTTCTTAAGCTCATGGAGCTGTCTCTTCCTGATAGAAGGGTTAACTGTGACTTCAGTCACATACTAGGGGGGTTTCTCTTCCCCCTTCTCTCATGTTTGTCTCGTCCGCATGACTGTTTCACTACTATAAAAATCTTGTTTCCAGCCCAATAGTTGCCATTAGCTAACCAAGCTATTGACCAATCTCATTGTGTCCGCAGTTCATATCCCCAGAAGGAGACTCTCACAGGGTAGGAAGGGGGAAATGTTAATAGCTCAGATGAATCAAACAGTAAGCACAATTTTCTGTCCTGACTGACCAATAAATGCTGACTCCATATTGTAAGTCAGTATAGTCCCCCAGACATTAAAGACATACTGGATCCCTGGTTTGATCTGTGGAGCTGCCCAATACTGAGTCAGCTAAACAAACACACAAAACAATTAGAAAACTAACATAAAAACACATGCATTTAAAATAAAGGAAATACACAGGAAAGGACTTCAGGGATGCTTCGGGTGAATCTTGAACAAGAATAAGGAGTATGGGGCACAGACTCCCATCAATGGCAAATGCTGCTGCAGAAGCACCTACACAGAGGTGCAGAGTTGACAAGTAACAGAAGAGATGTGCCTGAACACAGGAATTGCTTAGAGACTGGAAAACATCAGAGGATTTCTGTTAATGCCAAGTAAATGGGCTGACTCTGGGGGAAGGCCTTAAATTTACTATTGCTAGGTCAGCTCCACTCCACCTGCTCTTCCTTCCTTACCTGTCTTCCTCAACAACTGCTGCCCCTTTGTGTCACTAAAAATGTTCCGATGATCTTTATCCTAATAGAGCCAGTCACTAAGTCTTACAACTGGATACCATGAGAAGTTTCTCAAATGCTTTGTCCCCATTCTACTTCCACCATCCAGTTTCAGTAACTGTTCTCTTTCAGAACCACAGCAATAGCTTCCAACTGAATCTCTCACCCTTAGCCAGCACAT
Source organism: Thryonomys swinderianus (assembly GCA_004025085.1). NCBI lineage: Eukaryota > Metazoa > Chordata > Mammalia > Rodentia > Thryonomyidae > Thryonomys > Thryonomys swinderianus. The sequence goes on from PVIC010015646.1 coordinate 3,648, forward strand.
CCTAACCTTATCTACATGAACACCAAAGGAATTACCCTTCTATAATACATGAGGCGATTGAAAAATACAGTCAATACCTCAATTAAAAAATACTACAGTGGCCAGGTGTGGTGGCTCATGCCTGTAATCCCAGCACTCAAGAGGCAGAGACAGGAGTACTGCTGAGTTCCAGGCTTGCCTGGGCTACATAGTGAGCTCAGGGCCAGCCTGAACTACAAAGCGAGACCCTGTCTCAAAAAAAACAAAAAACAACAAAAAAAAAAACTACAGTGAAAGATGCATTGCCATTAACTGCACTCACTTCAAACATCGCATCGTTCTTGCCACTTTCTGAAGCAGCTCTAGAAGTCATTCTTCATGAGTGTCTTTAGTTGTACTGCTGGAGCTGCCTCGATGTCCATTCTATTCAAAACATTTACCTTTCACATTTATTTTGACTTTGGGGAGGAGTCAGCAGTCCCATGGTACCTGACTGGTGAATCAGGTGAATGAAAATGCACCACAGTGATTTTATGAGCCTAACTTTCATTTAAACAGTGCTCAGCAGTAGCATTCACCATAGTTCTGATCATACCCTATAAAGATACTCATGAAAACAGATTTCTACACTTGCTTCAGAAAATGGCAAGAGCAATGGGATAACAGTGTTAAAAGTGATGGGGAGAATTTATTTGGAAGGGGTATAACAGCAATGTGTGTTTTACTGTAGTAAGTTTTTAAAATTTAAATATTCACTGTATTTGTTGAGCACCCTTTGTATTGAGCTATTAAAGTCATTCTCCAGTTTAAAACCCTTTATTGCCAGCTGTGGTAGCACATGCTTGTAATCTCAGCACCCAGGATGATGAGGCAAAAGAATTGCCCCAAATTCAAGGCTAGCTTGAGCTACACAGTGAGTTCCAGACTAGCCTGAACTAATACTGAGACCCTATCTCAAAAAACAAAGAAAGGGGGGCCGGAGGGTTAGCTCAGTGGTTCTGGCGCCTGCCTCACAAGCGCAAGGTCCTGAGTTCAATTCCCCAGTAATGACATACAATGCTGGTCGTGGAGACTCACGCCCACCAGCCATCAATACCACATACCACAGTGCCAGGTGTGGTGGCTCATGCCTATCATCCCAGCACTCGGGAGGCAGAACCAGGAGGATTGCTGAGTTCAAGGCTTGCCTTGGCTACATAGTGAGCTCAGAGCCAGCCCGAACTACAAAGCGAGACCCTGTCTCAAAAAAAAACCAAAAAACAAAACACAAAACAAAACAAAAAAACAAAGAGAGAAAAAGGGGAAATGGGGAGGGACAGGGCAGGGCAAGGTGGGAACAAGCCCTTTATTGAGATAAAGCAAATATGAATTTTAGCTTTTTTCTTTAAAACCACTGACAACTAGATTCTTAGTGGGAGCAAAAAGATACCTACATAGGCATAAAAGAGGTTCAAGAAACAATGATGTCTAGAAACTGACCAATTTAGGAGCAATTAGCACCCCTAGTACCATATCATGAATTTGAAACACCATTTCATTTAAATAGGACCAAACTTGTGGGAGAAATGACTAATTGCAAGTCTTGAGCAAACAATCTTAGAGAAGAGCAAAAAACATTTTATCATATGAAAAAGCAAGAAAGCAAGGAGCCACCTTGTTCATGCAAAGATGGAATAATAAATCCTTGCATTACCAAGCATTATTTAAGACAATAAACTGCAGTGGGTTGAAACACATGAAATATGTTTAAATCCTTTAAATCAAATACAGCTTTATAAAAAAAATTAATTAGGGCCAGAGATTTAGCTCAGTGTTTCCAGCGCTTGTGGCGCCTGTCTCACAAGCTCAAGGTCCTGAGTTCAAACCCAGTAACCACATATGATGCTGGGCGTGGTGACTCACGCCCACCAGCAATCAATACCACATACCACAGTGCCAAACGTGGTGGCTCTTGCCTATAATCCCAGCACTTGGGAGGCAGAGACAGGAGGATTGCTGAGGTTGACGCTTGCCTGGGCTACATAGTGAGCTCAGGACCAGCCTGAACTGCAAAAAAAAAAAATTAATTAGTACTAGATGATGCTAGTGAAACAACTGGCTATTTTAAAAATTGGTGAATGAAGAGAAAAAAAAAATCAACCATTTATCTTATTTCACTAAATGGCCAAATAGTCAATGAACTTTTATAAAGTTAGTAATGAAGAAATAACAAAATTATAGTATTATTATTCTGTGATCCTTCATAAATTAAAAGGTAAATAAGGGACACCAGAAATCATTTACAAAGTAGCTTCCCGCATGAACAAGGAGATGGAAGAGGTAGTGGTGGAGGTGATGGTGGGGGTGGAGATAGAGGATGAAGAAAAGGAGAAGTAGCTGCTGAATTAATCAAACGTCTAGATTCAATAAAGGAAATACCAAGAAAAAGAAACATAGTAATATCATGAGGATGCACACAGCAAAACCCAACCCATAGCAACTTCTACAAGACAGGATTTTGTCTTCAACAAATAAATTACAAGGGGAAAAAAGACAACTGAACAAAGAACTTAAGAGTTAAAAGACTTCAGGGAAATGTGAATTTCAATATGTGAACTGTTATAATTTCAATAGAATAGTAGTAGTTAGGAAGCCACTGAACATTGAAATGTCAAGTGAAAATGTTACACTTTTTTTTTTTTTTTTTTGAGACAGGGTCTTGATTTGTAGTTCAGGGTGGTCCTGAGCTCACTATGCCCCACAGGCAAACCTGGAACTCAGCAATCCTCCTGTCTCTGCCTCCCGAGTGCTGGGATTACAGGCATGAGCTACCATGCCCTACAGGTGTAAGCCACCATGCCCAGCACTGTGGTATATTGTATTGATTGTATGTGGTTACCAGGGATCGAACTCAGGACCTTGTACTTGCAAGGCAGGCGCTGGAACCACTGAGCTAAATCTCCAGCCCAAAATGTTACACTTTTAAATGATACACAATGAAAATGACATAGCATATAAGATTATGGATAAAATTATATAGTGTAAATTTGTTCCAAAATCTTATGACAAGGTGATACAGCTCAGTGGTAGAGCACTTGCCTAGCATGTAGCACATGAGGCCCTTGGTTCGAACCCTAGTACTTAAAAAAATACAATGATAGAGAGTGAAGGATTACAGATAGGGCTGACTATGAGAGATTTCTGAAGCTGGGTGTTGGAAGGTGAGGTTCATCACACTGTCTACTTTTATGCACGTCTGAGTATTATCCAAAGAACAAGTTTACATAAACTGATACTTCTGCTCTGTACAAAAGAGAGCCCAATTTCCTTAGCAAGACAAAAGGCTTTCATCACCAACCCCCAATCTGTCCTTCTTGTCATAGGGTGAATCCTTAGCCTAACCACATATATATTTTGTGTTTTCTGAATAAACTCTATACTTCACTTATACTGGTTTTTTTACTCTCTCATCCTCGCTTGAGTGAAATATCTTTTCTTAAGTTCCAGTTCAAATGCTACATCATGTGAAGCATGGCCTGATCCCTTCTCATAGATAGTAACTACTCACCCCTATTATGTTAACCGCTTGTTCTTGCCAGTCACCAGCAGTGACCTGTACCACTGCCCTATCAGACAGTACAACACTTCGATCTTATGTGGCTATAGCACAATGAGTTCTTTTCTTTTTCTTTTCTTTTCTCTCTTCTCTTTTCTTCCCTTCTTTTCTTTTCTTTTTTTTGAGAAAGGGTCTCATTTTGTAGTTCAAGCTGGCCCTAAACTCACTATGTAGCCCAGGCAAGGCTCAAACTCATAGCAACTCTCTGCCTCAGCCTCCCAAGTACTGGGATTACAGGTGTAAGCCACCATACCCAGCATTGTGGTGTGTGGTACCAAGGATCAAGCTCCGGACCTTGCACTTGGAAGACAACTGTCAAAACCACTGAGCTAAATCCTCAGCCCAAAAACCCCTTAGCTTTGATTTCAATTCTTCTTCAATGACACTACTAATATACTAACAAATGAGAAAGATTTCTTCAGGGTAAGATCCATGCCTTTAAAACCCACCCTCAGGTCTTCTATAGAAGCCAAGCAGATTCCAAGGTTGAAGCTGGATTAGGCAATTTAGCAAGAATTTAATCTCAAAATAAAACAACAAACACCACTAGGTATAGTTCCTTTCTGGGTATAGGTCCCAGTACCACCATGAAAAACAAGAAAAAATTCAGTTCTTTGGAGAATTAAACATAATACTTAATAAGTTAAATGTTATGAATTGATAGTTACAAAGCTTTCAGAATACTACAACACTTTTTAGACTCAAAGTTCATAAATTTAATTATAAAGCAAAAACTAAATGAATATTCCAGTTAATTAATTATAAGTATATTAAATCAAAAGTTCCTACATGCCTTCTTCTGGCCACCTTTCATAATAACACCAAAGTAAAACATAAAATGAAACAATCTTTTGGGGTCAATACCAGGGATCGAATTCAAGACTTTAATACTTGCCAAGCAGGCACTGTGCCACTGAGCTAAATCCCTGGCCCAAATGAAATAATCTTAAAATTGAAAATATAATCTAACTCAAGATTGAAGTTTTTATGAGACTTTTTATTTGAGAGAAGCTTGAGGACTCACCAGTAAAAGCAAATGTAAGAAAAGGAATTTGGTGGAATTAATAAATGATGAGACAGGATACTGGTAGAATCGTTTTCTAGCAAAATTTCAAGCATGAAACATTGCTCTAGTTTATTAGTAGTATAATAAAAAATCAAAGTAAGCGCAAAGTTTTGGCCAGGAATGTAGCTCAGTGGCACAGCACCTGCCTGGCAAGTACAAGGTCCCAAATTTGATCTCCAGCACCAAAAAACAAAACAAAAATAAATAAATAAATAAATAAGTACAAAGTTTTACTTTGTGTTCAGTCCTGGGGATTGAACCCAGGGCCTTCCCACTGAGCTACATCCCCACCCCACACCCTGCCTTTTTTCTTTTCATTATTTTGACTCAGGACCTCACTAAATAGCAAATTTTCCCAGTCTGAGATGAAACACATTTTTTAAAGTACTAAAAGGCACCAGGATCAATTTTCATCATTTAAAAAAGTTAAATATTGGACCAGGGATTTAGCTCAGTGGTTCTGGCACTTGCCTAACAAGCTAAAGATTCCTAGTTCAATCCTCTGCAACCACATACCACAATATGGGGCACTCACGCCTATCAGCAGTCAGTACTACATACCACGGTGCCAGGCGTGGTAGCTCATGCATGTAATCCCAGCTCTTGGGAGGCAGAGGCTGGAGGACTGCTGAGTTCCAGGCTTCCCTAGACTACATAGTGAGCTCAGGGCCAGCCTGAACTACAGTGAGACCCTGTCTCAAAAAAAAAAAAGCCGGGCGAGGGGCCGGAGGGTTAGCTCAGTGGTTCCAGCGCCTGCACTTGCAAGTGCAAGGTCCTGAGTTCGATCCCCAGTAACCACATACAATGCCAGGCATGGTGGCTCATGCCTGTAATCCCACCACTCGGGAGGCAGAGACAGAAGGATTGCTGAGTTCGAGGCTTGCCTGAGCTACATGGAGAGCTCAGGGCCAGCCTGAACTACAGAGCGAGACCCTGTCTCAAAAAAAAAAAAAAAAGTCAAATATCATTACTGCCACTATCCCTTCATTTACTAGGAAACCCAAATTCCTTGAGCTTCCCCATCTCTGTAAATGGGATGAAAGGAGGGTAGATATGCACTGTATTTGCAGGGTGTGTATAACCCAACAGGTACAAAGTCAGGCTAAACTTTGAAGGCTCGTGTGCAAAGGATTTCCTTACTCAATTACTTAGGTGTTTTCTACCTTCCAATACTTAAAAGGAGTGTTTAAATATCATTTTTAAACTTTTGCCTACGGTCATCAATAAAAAGTAGCAGATATTTATAAGCCAAATGTTAGGATTAAGGGTTGACTCAGATAACAGAGTATCTGAGGACTTTCTAAAGTCATAACTTGAGGAGAACTAATATCTCCTATTTAATGCTTACAGTTTATTTTGAAATTTAGTACAAGGTATACCCAAGTCCCAAGTGAACATAAGACAGGCCTCAGGCTCAGTCTTGAGAATACTGTGCTGTTCTATTCATCAAAGTAAAAAGTTCTTTGTTCCAAATTTACATCTGAGAGCACTATGAATCCTACACTGGAGACTGAACCAAAAAAGCACAGCTTCCCTGTTGCCTCAATTAAAATCTAAAACAAACAGGCTGAAGCGGTATGTATATTCTCATAACTCAATATAATTTTACTTTGGGAAAGTCAAGGACAAACAAGGAAACAAGAGTTTAGCAAACTCAACTTGAACTATAATATGTTCAATTTCTCCACCTCAACACTTCTGGACCAGATAATTCTTCATAAGGAGCCTGTCCTGCACAGTGCAGGACATCAATCCCCACTAGATGCCAATAGCAGCCTCTGCTGAGCTGTGACAGCCACAAATGTCTCAGATAATGCATGATGTTGATGCCTGGGAGTGGCAAAATTGCTCCCACTTTGGCCAGCTGAATCACCCATTAGCCATTAACATTAAAAGAAAACAGTGTTGGGGCCGGAGATCTAGCTCAGTGGTTCCGGTGCCTGCCTCCCAGGCACAAAGTCCTGAGTTCAATCCCGTAACCACATACAATGCTGGGCGTGGTGGCTCACGCCCACCAGCAATCAATACCACATACCACAGTGCTGGGCATGGTGGCTCACGCCTGTAATCCCAGCACTCGGGAAGCAGAGACAGGAGGATTGCTACAGGAGGATTGCTGAGTTTGAGGCTTGCCTGGGCTACATAGTGAGCTCAGGGCCAGCCTGAACTACAAAGTGAGACCCTGTCTCAAAAAAACAAAAAAAAAGAAAACAGTGTTTTGGTTTTTGTGTGGAGACAGTTACAGACTAAGAACAATGTCCTTAATCTGATTCATTTTATCATGATACACATGTGAATGAGTCATAAAACAGACTTTCTTAATATGTACACCAGGGACAAATAACACCAATGGCTAAATTTTATATCCTTTAACCATATTCATAAACCATGTGGCCCTTAAGGCTGCCCAGAAATTCTATTTCCTTAAGCAATTTACTTTCTTCAACCTTCAGACAAGAAAGTAAATGGCAACCTAAACTACTCTGTCAAGGGCAATGAAGGTATCTGTACTGCAAAAACACCATGACCAACTCCCAGTCTTCACCTGCAAGTGCTCCAAGAATCTCTGGCCATTCACCTTCCTGGAAATATTCTCTTTATTGAGGTTGTAGAACATGGGGCTCCCCTACTTCTTTTCTGGCCACACCCTGCAGTCTCCTTTCTTATTTCCTCATCTCCTTGGCTGTCTCAAGTATGAATCAATTCTTAGGTTCTGTTTCTTATCTATACCCACTTCCAGTAGGAAGCCAATTAACCTGACAGCTTTAAATACTATTTATACACTGATTAGTCCCAAATTTACATCCCTTCCCCAACTCCCAGCTTCACAACCAATTGCGCACTCACACCTCCACTTGGGGAGGTCAGTCACAGGACATCTCAAACCTAACAAGTCCTTCTAAATCTTCTGATTATCTATCTCCCCAAAACCTGCTCTCTGGGAAGTCCTTCTGTCTCTGTTGATGGTAACTCCATCCTTCCAATTGCTCTGTCATAAACTCTGAGATCACTCTTCTTTCTCACACCTCACATCCAATCCACCAGCAAGTTCTGTCAGTTGTCATTACCATTTCTGCCAGAATCCAACCATTCACCCATCTTCACAGCCACATAGTCAGAAACCACATTCTCTACCCAAAATATTCCAAGATCTCTGCTTACTTCCCTGCTCCCTAGCCTCAGTCTACTCTCACTATATCAGCCAAGAAGAACTGGGCATTACCTAAGTCAGATCACATTACTGTTAAACTCAATGGTCTCTCATCAGAAGAAAAGCCAAACTACTCACATAACCCTAAGGGTCTCCAGGAGCCCTTGCTTTCCCTTCTCTGTATTTGACCACAGCTCCTTGGAGCTGTCCCCTTTGTCTGGAATGCTGTTTGCTCAGATGACACCACCTGTTCCCTCATTTCCTTCGGATGTCTACTCCAATGTTATTTTCCTAGTGAGGCCTTCTCTATCCAAAACTCCAGGTTCCCATCCCCCTACCCACTCCTCATCTCTTCTTTCATGTTCTCCTCCACAAACGTCACTGCTTATATCCTATATTTCAGTTATCTGTGCTCAATGAGAATCACTGTGTCTTTGTTTACTATAAAATTTCTAGTACTAAAATAGTTTCTAGCATACAGCAGGTACTAACATACATATGTGTAAAATAAAGTGAAAAATACAGAGAGGGCAAGCAATAAAAGAAGACTGGATGTAAAAACCATGCAAAAATTTAATACATGGTAAAAAAAAAAAAAGTGAGGAAAACCAGTCTATGCTCCGCCTAAGGGGTGGCACATTCTTCAGCTCCAGCTTGCTGCTATTCCCTGCGACACACAAAAGAGCATAGACACTAAGATTTTTATTGGAAAACTTCCAGTTTTTAGATTTTGAAAGTTTTTGAACACCAGAAAATCCAAACAAAACACATCAAGAACAAAGAAACACAATTCAAAGCAAAACACTTTTAGGAAATAATCTGAAACCCCAAATTTAAAAACCCACTCCAAAAATGGGCATCTGAAATGAAAAGGTATTTCTCAGATTAAGAAGTAGAAACAACAAATAAACATTAAAAAAAAAAGTCCACATGCCAGGTGTGGTGGCTCATGACTGTAATCCCAGTACTCTGCAGGCAGAAGCAGGACTGCTGTGAGTTCAAGGCCAGCCTGGGCTACATAGTGAGCTCAGGACCAGCCTGAACTACAAAGCGAGACCCTGTCTCAAAAAACAGAAAAAAAAAGTAATGTTCAGCATCACTGGTCATTTAAGAGATGCAGATGAAAACAACTCTTGAGATTCCATTTCACTTTAGTAAGGATGGTGAGAATGTATGGAGAAAGGAACCCTTCTCCACTGATAGCGGGAATGTAGACTGGTGCAAACACCATGGAAATCAGTGTGGAGATTCCTGAAAGAAGTAGGATCAGAGGTCCCATTAGACCCAGCAATTCTCTTCCTGGGTACCTTCCCAAAAGAATTAAAAGCTTCATACCACAGTGACATACAGCACCCATGTTTACAGCAGCACAGTCTGTAGCAGCTAAAATTTGGAAACAGCCCAAATGCCCATCAACTGGAGACTGGATATAGAAGATGTGTTTTTTTAATAAAATGAAATACTACTCAGCCATAAAGAATGATAAATCAGCAGCATTTAGAGCTAAATGGATGAGACCATACTCTAAAGTGAAATAAGTAGGACACACATATGTAAATAACAAATAATCTCTCTGGTATGAGAAGATACAAGAGTAAATGTGGACCAAAATTTATAATAACGAATGTAAAGTAGGAAGTGAAGGTCCAAAAGCATAAGAGAAATAGAAAGAGGTGGTGGGAGAAAGAAAAGAAGGGAAGGAAAAAATACAAGAGAAGAAGGGAAAAACAGAAACAAAGTTTCTATAATCAGGGGTCAGGGGAAGGGAAAATAGGGAAATGGGGGAAAAAACAAGAACCAAGATATATCATGTACAGGTATAAATCCCCAAAGATGAATGTGATCATAATGTACCAATAATATATACAATATACCAATAAAGAAAAAATATGAGAATAAATCAAAAGTGCCTACACATATTCTTCATCAATTTCCATTTCACATTTAAACTTTCCCTGAGAGACACTATTGAAAGGCTTGTACCAATAATCATTTGAAAAAACAACGTTGTCTCAGATCACTGCTATATCAGTCAGAGTAATGGCCACAATGTAGAGTAACTTATTGCATGGATGCAAACAATTTCTAAAGGCTTTGTCTGGTCCTAAAGAATAGTTTAAAAAGTATGAAGAATGTGGATAATCAGTGCAAACTACACTATTACATACAGCTAGAAATCTGTACCGATGCTTTATTTATAATTGGAATGGAAAAACAAGAATCTCAATTCCTAGCAACTTTCCAGATTACAACTTGCATGTCAGCCTGACTTCCATTTTATTACTGTATCCTTACCAATCAGCTAATAGAGTACTATGGTGTCTTTCTTTCTCACACCAAACTATGTGGAAATTTTCCACACTGACAACCGATTCTCCAACCACTGGTTGTCTAATAATTGAATTTAACTCTGATTCCAAAAACTGAAGACATCTGCTCCACAGCACTGCCCCTTCACCCAGCTGCAAAAAAGGATGGCCAGGCCTCCCACATGTCTGTCCATTGGACTAATTTGGGGATTCACATGACCACTCTCAGTTTAATAATATGCCACCATAACACAAAGAACTCAGAACAACACTCAACTCATATACCTTTTCACCGAAGAAATTTCAAAATTTTAGTTTTGAACCAAAAACCAAGAGTAAATTCTACTTTATTGAGTTACTTGAGGGGGACACAGAACCTGGGGCCATCTTTTCCAATCTCTTCTGCCACCATCACTTTTTTATTCCAAGATTTTCTCTCTTGTCTAAAGACTTTGCACACATCAAAAATCACTTTCTGGCCGGGCGTGGTGGCTCACGCCTGTAATCCCAGCACTCGGGAGGCAGAGGCAGGAGGATTGCTGAGTTCGAGGCTTGCCTGGGCTACATAGTCAGCTCAGGGTCAGCCTGAACTACAAAGCGAGACCCTGTCTCAAAAAAAAAAAAAAAAAACAACTAAAAATCACTTTCTGTTGATGGATGTACAGGACTACATATCCACCTATAGATAAATGGGTAAAGAAAATGTGGTATTATACACAGTGGAGTACTACTCTGCTGTAAAGAAGGATAAACATAAGTCATGTGTAGGAAAATGGATGCATCCAAGACCATAGTGTTAAGTGAAATAAATCAGAAACATAAGCTTACATATTCCATGCATTTCTCTTATAGGAGACACCTAAAATAAAAGCAAAATACAAGGTAACAGGAAACAGAGAGATAGATCTTTTGCAAAGGGGAATGGGCAAAGAGCTGGATAGAGAGAGGAGGGAGAAGACAGGAAGGGGATATAAAAAGAATTAAGATGTCATGAATATCCACTAACAATGCAATCACTACTGCTGCAAAAATGTACCAATAAAAACTAAAAATCCAGTTAGATAGACTAAATGAACAATAAATGTGTAATAGGCATAAAGATGCCAACAAAGACCAAGTAAGAGGCATTCTGGGCCAAAGGAATAGCCAAAGTCTGATTTTCAAGGTATTTTTGTGGGAAAAGGTCTAAGATGGACAACATAATCTCTTTTGAAAGAGAAAGTAGTAGGTTACATCTTTGTTGACACTATCTTGGCACTGATTTTCAAGCCAAGAATCTGTGAATGGCAAAATGTGATTGGTATCTTGAAAGGAAGGAGCTATCCTAGATGATTTGGTTCTGCCTTAAAAGTGATTATATATGGCCAGGGATTTAGCTCAGTGATTCCAGCATCTGCCTGGCAAACTCAAGGACCCAAATTCAATCCCCGGTAACCACATACCATAATACTGGCCATGGGGACTCACACCTGTAATCCCAGCATTCGGTAGGCAGAGGCAGGAGGATTGCTGTGAGTTCGAGGCTACCCTCACCTATATAGTGAGTTCAGGGCCAGCCTAAACTAAAAAACGAGACCATGTCTCAAAACTAAAAAAAACAAAAAAATATGATTAAATATATTTTTTGACAGAAGTTTTGAGACCCCAAAAAATCAATGTGGTTGTGAAAACTTATTGACCATAGCAAAGAAAATACTAAAAGTATAGACAAAGGAAAATCACAGATAATATCTACCCTTTAATTTAAAGTCTTTTAGGAGTGACCTGACTTCTTAGAAAAGTAACTAACTTACTTCAAATTCTTATCTTCTTGCCCACCATTCTCTAAAGGCTGACCGAAAAAATATGTAATCTCATCTAAGAGTTAGCTACTGACTACTTCCAGCATAGACTCTGATTCCTTGGCTTGGTTTGGTTTTGATGGAGACGTGAGTTTTGCTATGTAGTTCAAATAGGTCTTAAACTCATTATATAGCCTGGGCTGACCTCAAACTCTTGGTGATCATCTTTCCTCTTTCTCTTGAGAGTGCTTGACTTAAAAGTATGTGCAACTGTGGAAATATTCCATTGTCTTTACAAGTGTGGTCAACAATACAGTCAATGTTTCTCTCAAGGGCCATCCAACAGAAAGGCAAGCTTATAAAAACATCACAGTGAGTCATCACCCACCTTCTTCAGCACATCTGACATTATGCAACTTCTGGCTCTTCCCCAAAGTCATGATGACCATGAAAGGTAAACATTTTGAATCCATTCAGGACATCAAGGCTGTGATGTCAGCACAAATAAAGACATGAAAGAGGACTTCCCAAACTGTGTTAAAAATTGCAAGAAGGGGGGCCGGAGGGTTAGCTCAGTGGTTCCGGCGCCTGCCTCACAAGTGCAAGGTCCTGAGTTCGATCCCCAGTAACCACACACAATGCTGGGCATGGAGACTCACGCCCACCAGCAATCAATACCATATACCACAGTGCCAGGCGTAGTGGCTCACACCTGTCATCCAGCACTCGGGAGGCAGAGACAAGAGGATTGCTGAGTTCAAGGCTTGCCTGGACTACATAGTGAGCTCAGAGCTAGCCTGAACTACAAAGTGAGACCCTGCCTCAAAAAGAAAAAGAAAAAAAAAATTGCAAGAAGGGGGACTGGAGATTTAGCTCAGTGGTTCCAGTGCTGCCTCACAAGCGCAAATCCTGAGTTCAATCCAGTAACCATATAAAATGCTGGGCGTGGTGACTCACGCCCACCAGCCATCAATACCACATACCACAGTGCCAGGAATGATAGCTCACACCAGTAATCCCAGCACTCCGGAGACAGAGGCAGGAGGAATGCTCAGTTCGAGGCTTGCCTGGGCTACATAGTGAGCTCAGGGCCAGCCTGAACTACAAAGCGAGACCCTGTCTCAAAAAAAAAAAAAGCAAGAAGGATGGAATAAGAGTGTTCAAAGAAAGGGGGAGTAATTTGAGGGGTACTAATAGCAATGTATATTTTACTTTAATAATTTTTAAAAATTTAAATGTTCATTGCATTTTGTGATCACATGTTGAGTCTACTGCCAAATATTGCCTATAGAAAGATTTATTTGGGCTGCAGCAATTTTTCCTAACTCATTTCACTGCTTTTAGATAATGAATGCATTGTACTGACTGCATAAGCCCTCTGTTCTCTTTTCTAGTTTTTTTTTTTTTTTTCAGTACTGGGAATAGAACTCAGGCCCTTGTATTTCCAAGGTTGGTGTAGTACCACTTGAGCTAAATCCCCACCCCTTCTAGTCCATTTCTATTTATCTGGCATTTGTATGCCATTAAATCTCCAGTTACTGAATGAAGTGATTTTTAAGACTTTACATGGTCAGAAAATCATTTATCTCCTTCTGCTTAATTTTCCTTGTTTTTGATCTCTGAAATAGGGTCTCCCTATGTAGTTAGGCTGCCCTTCAACTCATTGTGTAGCCCAGGCTGACTTCAAACTTGAGACAATTCTCCTGTGTCAGCCTCATAAGTGCTGGGACTATAGTCAGCCATCACACTTAGCTTCTACTTAAGTTTTCATATGGCCATTTCCTCAATTATAAAATGAGGATTCATAAAATTATATAACTTCAAATCTTCAAGGTGCCTTAGAGATTATCTAGCAAAAATCAACAATCTTATGTGGTTTAAAAGACTGAAGCCAAATTGCTCAAGATATCTGCTCAGAGTTTCCTAATACTAAGCCAGCGCAAAACAATTCAAAGTAGATAAGTGTGGTGGTTTAAACCTATATTCCCAGCACTCTCACAGGCTGAGGCAGGAAGATGACAAATTAAAACCTAACTTGGGCAACTTAGCAACTAACATAATGAGACTCTGTCTCAAAATACAAAAACAAAAAAGTGTAAGAATGTAGCTCAGAACAAAGACCCTAGGTTCAAATCTCAGTAGAGTAGAATAATAAAAATAAAATCAAATTAACAAACATTGTGAAAATAATCTTAGACCTAATACCAAAGCTACAAAGAGAAAGAACTGTCCCTACTTCTCCAAGATACACTAAAAAAAGTACAGATACCTATGTATCTGCGAAGTCACATATACTAACCCAAAAGAGAAACGAATTTTTCATTTTAGAAAGATCTGAAAAAACTCCTAAATGGGAACTACCTGAAATGAGGTTTGAATAACAAGTAGGAAAATGCTGTTGCAGACAAGCTGTTAGCGTCACAGCACTAAAAAGCCAAGAAGTAAATCCACAGCATCTTCAGAAACAGCCTAAGAACTGTTCCGAAAACACATTCACAATAACCCGTGGGCTACGAGAAACCCTGGTCTCCGCAGGTCTCTCCAAAATTATGCTGTAAACACAGTACAACAAAGTATAGAACGGAACTCGCCCTGTTGCCTGAGAGCTTGAAACACAACCTAGTAGCCAAACGTTGAGCAAGTGACAGGCCTTGGGCCCGTCTAAAACTACAAGAGGAGACTTACCCCAAGGTAAGAGTCCCCCGGCTCTTCAGGTTCTGTATCCATAATGTACCTGCAACATTAATTCAAGTTATCAGCTCAGATACTCATCCTAAGTCTCTTCTTTCTGCCCTTCAACCTCTAAGAAATTCTTACCCAACTCTCTCAGCACAGCCGCCGCCATCTTCGTTCCCGCCCCCTACGGAAACCTCCGTGTTCAATTACCGTCGGACAAAACGCATGCGCAATATTCCAAGTTTCCGGAAGTTGAGGTGCGTTCGCGAACTCAAAAGAAGAATGAATGACTTAAGGACAGAAAACTAGTGTTTCCCGGGAATTCCAGAAAATTGTGAGGCATTTCACAAATGGTCTGAAAGGAATAGGAGGACAAAGTTCCCCAAACTGGTGGCCTTCCGATTTCTTGTCAGTAATGACTAACTACATATACCCAACAGTTATTCCACTAAATCTCATTTATTCCTAGCAGTAAGACTTCCATTCTTTTTTCTCCAAGTCATTTACCACAGTTCTCTTCGCACAGCTGACACTCACTCGAGCCAATTAAAAGAGCCACTCTATTCGATTTCTCTGTAATCTCTGAATATAAAGAACCCAGAATCCAAATTCCCACTCAGGTACAGAAACTGTTCCTTTTCGGGTTTGTCCTTTTACGTTGTGGTTAACTGGTTTTCTTAGACACCTTTCAGACATCTCCCACACTAACAAAGTGCTCTGGCACGCAGCGTTCAAAAATAGGAAAGAGTGGTTGAACAGGTCCAGAAAACGAACCGGCGGTGCGCGGAGCTAGAGTCTTCAGTCTCAACTCCTTCATTACAGCTCTTGCCGGAGAGTGAGAAAGCCTACCCTCAGGGCCAGACCGAAGACTTCCCGGCCCCGACAAGGTTAGGAGACATCACCGCCCTCGTCCTTCGAAAACAGCCCGCGGCGCCAGATGGACCTCGGCGGGCGCCGTAGCGGCGGCCAATGAGGCGGAGGCGGGGCCAGAGCCCACCCCGCCTCCTTCCTGGCTGCGGCTTGGGGCTGTGGAAGTTCTCCTTGCTCGTGGTGAAAGATGGGGCCGGAGCCACAAACGCTGCCGCCTTCTCCCAACTGGTACTGTACCCGCTGCAGCGATGCAGTGCCCGGAGGACTCTTCGGCTTCGCAGCACGGACCTCTGTCTTTCTCGTCCGCGTAGGGCCGAGCGCGGGAGCGATTCCCGGGACGCCCCCGTTTCGAGGTAACTTCCCGCGTCTGGGCCCGAACCTTCTTGCTCTCCCCAGGGCGCCATCTGATCAGCTGTAGCCAGCCCTTTTTCTTCAGATGGCTCCAGGCAGACAGAGGGTCTGTCCAGAGTCACTCAGCTGGATCGCGATGAGTCCCAGAGAAGGAGCCACGCCGCGCTGTGGCGGACCGGTCCCGCCTCCTGGCGCCCGCACGTGGGACCGCCGGTCACTGAAGTTAGCCCTGGCTGTACCCGGGTTATTTAAGACATTTATCCACCAGCAGCACCCTGGTTCCTCGGCCTCTGGAAGTCTCTAGAGCTGAGGTTGCCTACCACAGGAGGCCCTACGATCCTGCAAATAAGTGGTTTCTGTAAGATGAACTGGTTGCACAGATACTGTCGTGCCCAGAATAGGCTTCGATTGTGCCTCGGGATATGATACACTACACATTACTTTCCAGATGGCCCATCTAAGTAAGAATGGACTTTCACATTCTTCATTTGATCTGCTTCTCAGCCTATGAACTAGCGAAAGATGGCAACATTATTTTACAGCTGGCATTACCGAGGTTTAGAGAGGGGGGAAAAGAAAATGAATTGTCAGAAATCATGTACCAGCATCAGGGTTTCAGGTTTGGATCTGCGGATATTTTTGTTACACATCTGGGTTAAGTAACTCCAAAGCATCTACTCACTTATCATTCAATAACAGTATGATTCTGTCTGGAGTCATGAGTAGCTTTTTAATTAACCTGAAGTCTGGTTTCCCTTGAAGTCGTAGGTGAGTTGGTGGGACACACTGAGAGGGTCAGTGGCTTCACGTTTTCCCATCACCCTGGTCAGTACAATCTCTGTGCCACCAGCTCCGATGATGGAACTGTGAAAATATGGGATGTCGAGACAAAAGCAGTTCTGACGGAACACTCACTCCATCAGGTACCCGTGACTTAATGTTTTCTTTTTGTGTGTGTGTGTTTTTTGTGGGTTTTTTTTTTTTTTTTTTTGAGACAGGGTCTCCCTTTGTAGTTCAGTTTCTAGTTCAGGCTGGTCCTGAGTTCTCTATGTAGCCCACATATGCCTTGAACCCACAGCAATCCTCCTGCCTCTGCCTCCGGAGTGCTGGGATTACCAGGGGTGTCAGGAGTGAATCACTACACTCAGCACTGTGTAGTTACTGGGGATCGAACTCAGGGATGGACCTTCCACTTGCAAGACAGGTGCCAGAACCACTGAGTTAAACCCCCTGCCTCAGCTTACTGTTTTCTCAGACTGTTTTGTTTTGTTTTGTTTTTTGCTTTTGAGGCAGGGTCTCACTTTGTAGTTCAGGCTGGCCCTGAGCTCACTATGGTGCCCAGGCAAGCCACTGCGAACTCAGCAATCCTCCTGTCTCTGCCTCCCGAGTGCTGGGATTGCAGGCGTGAGTCACCACGCCCTGCATTGTGGTATGCGGTGTTGATTGTTGGTGGGCGTGTCTCCACGCCCAGCATTATATGTTGTTACCAGGGATCAAACTCAGGACCTTGCGCTTGCGAGGCAGGCGCCGGAACCACTGAGCTAACCCTCCGGCCCTCTCAGACTGTTTTTATGCATCTATATAGTTCTTTTGTTTCCAGTAGTTTTCTAGGTCAAGTGTACAAGATAATTTTTATAATTGTATTCATACATTAGATACAAGAGTTTACCCTGGTGTCTTAAAACTGTTTTTAAAAGGAAATGTATACTTTGTTTATAAACTAGAGGCTAGCAAACTGTTACAGCACACATTTGTTTTGGGTTTTGTTTTGTTTTTTGCAAATAGCTCCTAGAATACAACCACAAAGAAGTACTTGTCTTCGTGCCACACAGCAAAGCTGTGATTACTTAAACACAGAAAAGTCTAATACTTAATAGCTGGTTACATAAAATGGTAGCTAAACTATGAATGAGAAACTGAAACACATTTCTAAAACAGACATTACTTGATTTATTTGCCTTCTGAGAGAAGGAAGAAAAGAGAAAGATTCACTTAAGGTTTGTAAGAACTTTGTGTTGATCTATTTAAGGAAAGAATTTTTTTTTTAATTTTTGAGACAGGGTCTCACTTTGTAGTTTAGGCTGGCCCTGAACTCACTATGTAGCCCAGGTAAGCCTTGAACTCAGCAATCCTCCTGCCTCTGCCTCCCAAGTGTTGGGATTACAGCCATGAGCCACCACGCCTGGTAGAAAGAAAATTTTTAATGACCCTGGTCCCTACATTTTCCCCTCACTTAGCTAATATGATAATGCTATATAAGAGAATGCTGGTGGAGTTGGGCCTATACCGCTATAATCCCACCACTTAGGAGGCTGTGGCAGGAAGGCCCACCATGAGTTTGAGGCCATCCTGGGCTGCATAATGAGTTAAGGTCTATCTGAACTACATGGGGAGAACTTATCTCAAAAAATAATAATAATAATAGCAACAATTAAAGTACCTGTGCCTTGTATTATGCTGGCTTGAAATTCAAATTAAAAATTAAGTAAAAATCCACCATTGACAAATGAGAAACAAATGTATATTTCCATTTTCTTTTGAAGCATCCAATCTCAGCATTACATTGGTCTCCTCAAGTGAAGGACTTAATAGTATCTGGAGATGAAAAAGGAGTTGTTTTCTGCTACTGGATTAACAGAAATGACAGCCAGCGCCTCTTCATAGAGCCCAGGACAATTTTCTGTCTTTCTTGTTCACCTCATCATGAAGACTTAGTGGCCATAGGGTAAGTACTACACCTGTTGTATTGATGGTTCATCATTGTGTATGCTCATTTTTTCCCTTGTATTACCATCTCCTCTACCTTCATTCCTCAAGGGAATCTTTGTACAAATGTTAATCCTCTCCTGAGCCATAAGCATCATTTCTGCCTGCAACCTCCAGGTTCTTTCTGTTTCTCCCATGCTTTCTCCTGTTTTTGTTTCTTCCTCTCCCATGACACTAGACTTTACTCATTCTCCATATCTCATTTCTCCAGCCAACCTTCACATGTTGGAAATATTTTTTTTTCTTTCTTTCACATTTTTCGTATGCCACATACTATTCTTAGCTGTAACAGGAATGGCTAAAGCATGAACTGATTGCTGAGCGCCCCCTCTAGATTGGGAAGGGACATGGCAACAGAGTCTGTCTTATTTATCACAAGGCTGTTTCCTATGAGCTGCCTTTTCCTTGACCTCCCATGCCTTCTTCACCCAAAGGTGTTTATTCCACCCAGTTTGGAGACATGACATAGGGCATCTTCCTAGACCATTAAATAAGAAAGTCTGACTGGTTGGATTGAAGAGACCAGTGTGTGGTTGGGGGATGTGTCTCTGGTAGAGACACAGTTGGAGATAAATTTTACACAAAATATGTTGTAAAAATGTGAATGAAGGGCCAGAGATTTAGCTCGGTGGTTCCAGCGCCTGCCTCGCAAGCACAAGGTCCTGAGTTCAATCCTGGTAACCACATACAATGCTGAGCATGGTGACTCACTCCACCAGCAATCAGGACCACATACCACAGTGTGGGGCATGATGGCTCATGCCTGTAATCCCAGCACTCAGGAGGAAGAGACAGGAGGATTGCTGAGTTCCGGGCTTGCCTGGGCTACATAGTGAGCTCAGGGCCAGCCTGAACTACAAAAGCGAGACCCTGTCTCAAAAAAAAAAAAAAAGAATTTGTTTTCAGTGGATTGTTCAAAGCAGTGATTATTGCCAGAAAGTTTACTTAACCTGCAAAACTGTTTGATATCATGACCATTGGGTTTGATAACTTTGTGATTCTCAAACTTCAAGCCTTCAGACAGGTGAACAATTATTTCTAGAGTTTGTTGGTTGGTTGATTTTCTTTTTTATCTGTAAGAGAGTGGTTTACCCCGTAGAACTGTGTATTTGTGGGAATGTGGATTGCTACAAGTACTCTGGATAACAATTGTATGCCTTCTTTTAAAAAAAAAAAATGCACATTATCTTACTTGCCGGCAGTCTATCACCAGACATCAAATGTGAAATCATCTTATACATGTACAAGAATATTAATAGCAACCTTTTTGCTTGTATAAAAGAAAAATTAGAAGTCCATCAGAAGGGGTGATTAAACTGTGATAATCTATATAATACACTCCTAATGCAGTAGCATAAATGAACAGAAGCTAGAATTACATCTATCAGTATGGTTGACTCACACAGAATGTATGAAAAAGCAATCTTCAGAAAAACACTGCATGATACCATTTATATGAGGTTGTAGATACACGAAATAATTATGTATCCAATTTAGTAATATGTACAAAAAGAAGCTAGGAGCCGGGCATGGTGGCTCACGCCTGTCATCCCAGCACTCGGGAGGCAGAGACAGGAGGATTGCTGAGTTCGAGGCTTGCCTGGGCTACATAGTGAGCTCAGGGCCAGCCCGAACTACAAAGCGAGACCCTGTCTCAAAAAAAAAAAAAAAAAAGCTAGGAATGACATAATAAAAAGTTCACAATTAGTGATTTATCTAAGAGGAGAGGTTTGATTGAGTATATGGAGCACTTCAGCTATATGGATTATTTTTTCTTAAACTGGATACTAGATATTTATATATGTGAAATAATTCATTATGTTTCTTCTTTAAAAGCCATTAGAAGTTCTGTTTCTTCTGAATTCACAAAGTGTCAGCAAGTGTTTCACAGCACAGAGAGTACTGTGGCTTTGTTAAGTGTGTAATTAGAAAAGTGATGTTAGTTGTAAAGAGAAAACTTTTCAGTACACCAGGACCAGCTCGTCTCTAATTAGAAGAGTCTCTGGGCTCCTGTAAGAGCTACTCTGTAAATTCCCTTAGAATAAAAGCATGCTAACTGCTAGGGTTTTATGCCAGAAAATAGGTATAGTGCCAGTGCCAAAAGTCTGATCGTGGAGGAGAGTTTTAAGAATCCAGAGGTGTGAAAGCAGAACAAAACAAAAATATTTCTTGTCCTCTGCCTTTCTCCCTTGCCCCTAGTATACCTCGCTAACTTTCAGAAGTCCACAGCTGTTACTCCTAAGCCACATTGTTTGCCAGAGAGACTGTCTTGATTTTTCTCTAATATTTCTAATTTGTTTCCTAGCTACAAGGATGGCATGGTGGTTATCATTGACATCAGCAAGAAAGGAGAAGTTATTCACAGGTTTCGAGGCCATGATGATGAAATCCATTCCATAGCTTGGTGTCCACTGCCCGGTGAACACTGTTTATCTATAAATCAAGAAGGGAATTCAGGTAAAGATGACTAAAAGAAGAGTTTAGTGCTCTTCAGACAAATAACAAAGTGGATAGAATTAAATTGTCCAAATTGTATTTTAAAATTAGTTTCACAGTAGACCTATGAAAAAGAGATGGCTAATATGTGCATGTTCAATGCAAATTTGAAATAAAATTATACCATCTCTCTGCTAGAAGAAACTGAAACTCCCAATGGGAAAGTTACGGCACGAACACCAGAAGCAAAAGAAGGCTGCTACTTAGCCACGGGAAGCAAAGATCAGAGCATTCGAATCTGGAGCTGCGCCCGAGGCCGAGGTAAGGTTGATATGTGACTTCTCGTGACATAACCTATAGTGATCTGGTAGAATGGCTGCCGTTTGCTCTGTCTTACTGTTCTGAGAGTTCATCATCAGTCAGAAATCTGTTCTTTATCCTCCTGCCCCAAACACTGCTGCCCCAGTTTAGCCTGAGCTGGAACTGTCTAACTTTTGAACATATGGCTTTTGTATTTTTGGTGCATTTCAGGAGAAGGCAACATCCTTGCTTTATGCAATAGTTGCTATGGGGTAAAAAAAGCAAGAACAAGAGTACTGGAACTTGACAAATCCTGGGTCACAGGAATAGGAGAGCTGCAAAGTAAAAAGTATATATCTAGTGTAGAAGTATGTTGCTGCATGTTTACACCTTATCCAAATTAAGCTGCAAATCCACATGGGGCTCTTAGGCTGAGAATCCCTCCAGGGTGATAACCTCTGAACTAGAATTGTTAAATACAGTGGCCATTCAGTTCTGTAGAGCAGAATCAGCAAGAGAGTTTCAGAAGAGAGGCCCCACTTCATCCTGTCTTCTGAATCACAGTCTCTGGGAATCGACAGTGGCATGTGTTTTTGTTTTTGTTTTTTTGAGACAGGGTCTCACTTTGTAGTTCAGGCTCAGCAATCCTCCTGTCTCTGCCTCCCGAGTGCTGGGATTACAGGCGTGAGCCACCACGCCCAGCATTGTATGTGGGTACTGGGGATCGAACTCAGGACCTTGTGCTTGCGAGGCAGGCGCTGGAACCACTGAGCTAACCCTCTGGCCTGGCATGTATATTTTTTTAAACCGTACTTATGGTTCTGATGTGGAGTACAGATTAGGAGCCCCTAGTGAGTACTGCTAGAGTTGTTCCCCTGCTTTACCATGTTGACTGCTGCATCTCCCTGTGTGGATTTATGGCCAACAAGGAGAAAGAACCCCCATTTCTGTCCTTCTGACTTTTGAACATCCTGGGGTTTGTTACCACATTGGGTTCTCAATTCTAATTGGGAACTCTTCTCCAAAAAAAAAAAAAATTTTTTTTTTTTTTTTTTTTGAGACAGGGTCTCGCTTTGTAGTTCAGGCTGGCCCTGCGCTCACTATGTAGCCCAGGCAAGCTGCCGCGAACTCAGCAATTCTCCTGTCTGCCTCCCGAGTGCTGGGATGACAGGCATGAGCCACCACGCCCGGCACTGTGGTATGTGGTATTGATGGCTAGTGGGCGTGAGTCTCCATGCCCAGCATTGTATGTGGTTTCCGGGGATCGAACTCAGGACCTTGCGCTTGCCAGGCAGGTGCCGGAACCACTGAGTTAATCCTCCGGCCCAAAAAAGAAAAATTTTTTTTTCTCATCCACTTCTTTTTTCTTTTAATTGAATTCTTTATCCAATTAACATTTTGTATACAGTTCACAATCACACACAACATTGAAGAATTTGTACTAGTATGTGACATAGGTCAATTTTCATTTTTATCCACATCCCTACCCACCCACCCCCTATATACATGCTCTTTTATTTTCTTTTGGAATCATATTTATTCCTTCCAAAAAAATATTCTTAACATGCTTGGGTTGCCAACAGAATTCATAAGATCTCATTTGGCCTAAATGTAACCAGATTGTGATTAACCACTATTCATAATGTTTTCATGAAAAAATAAGGTATTGGACCCAGGATTTAGCTCAGTGGCACAGTGCCAGCATGGCAAGCACAAGGTCTTCAGTTTGATCCTTGGTACCAAAAAAGAAAAAAAATGAGATATTTTGTCAAAGCATCCAAATTAAACTAACCAATCTGACAGCATGTTGTAAACTGCTGATGACTTCAGGTAAGTAGCTTCACTACCCTGAGTGCTCGCTCTCTCCCTAACTTGTAGGAGTGGTGGTTTTGAAAATCCCCTTTCTGAAGAGAAGAGGAGGGGGTGTGGACCCAACAGTTAAAGAACGTCTTTGGTTGACCCTGTATTGGCCCAAGAATCAGCCAACACAGTTGGTGTCCAGTTCCTTTGGGTAAGTCTTACGATTACGCATTCTCAGGTATATTTTGTTTCTCTGTTAGCCCAAATGATTCCAGGACCTCTCCTTGTAGACAGAAGATGGAAAATGTACTGACCAAGGCTTGTTTTATGATGAGCATCTAAAATGGAAAAATCAAAAGCTTGTGCTGTTGAATAGCAGAGTCATAAAAAGATTAAAACTGTAGCATGAGGCTTAAGTCAGACACAGATGAACTCCAGAATCAGTCTGATGCTTACCTGGTTCCTGTTCATGAGCAACTTACTGTATAGAGCCTCGGTGTATAGAAAGAGGAAGTGGTAGTCATATTTTCTGTTTCTTAGAATGATTCTGGCCCTTCAGTAAAACTCACTGAGCACTTTCCATAGGAAAAAATATTGTTCTTCTGTTCTCATACCATAATCAATGCAGAAGACTTCTGTGACTCCAAGTTGTTAGGGAACTTTTCCCCAACAGTAAGCGAGTGATTAAATCTGCAGCAGATGCAAGCTGTACATGCTGGGGCCAGCAGTCCTAATGCTCTAATTCTGCCTTAGTGTTTCTGAAGAGTAGATCCCATCCTAAAGCAGTAGAGGCTGCCAGCCATCAGTCAGCTTGTTAAATAAATAAATAAATAAATAAATAAATAAATAAATAAATAAATAAAAAATAAAGGATGCTTGTGACTCTGGAGAGGGAGTCCAAGAATTTTAGTAGCTGTGGACCAGAAAAGACAAAGGGGCTGAGGGTGTAGCTCAGTGACAGAACCCTTGCCTGGAAAGTGCAAGATCCTGGCTTCACTTGCCAGCACATACACAAACAACCAACATGAAAGGCCACATAAGTACTTTTAAAACTTAACAACTTGCTCCTAGTTGCTAATAACAGATTTGTTCAGTAAGCAAAATCCCGGCTTTTAAATGAATACAGTAAAGCATACAAAGTCCCCCAAAATGTTAATAGGATCCTGCTTCTCACTGCCATACCAAAAGGGAATATGTGGAAATTGGAGCCGTGCAGATTATGGTGACATTTACACTTCAAGCTGTTGGAGCAGTCTGTTTAAAAGAAGGCTCGTGCGTTAATGTTTCAAGAACAAAGGCGTCTAATAAAGTATCCCCCTCACCTCCATCTTTCATAGCCACTTGAGTCCCCTCCCTATAGGCAAAAGTAAAGACAGTTGTGTGTGGCTGCAGAACAGGTTTGCAAATTGGGAAACACAGCTGCTGAGGGATAGTAGACTTCAGTTTTTATGACACAGCACAATGGGCACCTGCAGCTCAGCATTCTGGGGGAAATACAGGACTGAAGCAAAACAAGCAGGTAGAAGCCAACACAAATAAAGTTACTGTAAACTCTGTCAGTCTGAGGACATGTAGGCCAGAAGGCAGAGTAGTTACCAGGTGTTATTAGATTCTGAGTCACTGTCCTCTCTACAGATGGAGTTCCCAACATGGTGTGTACAACAGTTTGCTTCCGGTCAGCAGATCTCTAACGTCCAGAAAAGGGTTTTCCCTCTCTCTTTGCCCATTCTGCAGCCACTTGACTTGTATTCTGTTAAGGAACAATTAACAAATCATTTTACAACTAAGGGCCCAGATCCTGGCTCAGTGATCTCTTGTTCCAGATGCTTATGAAAGAGAGCTAGGGCCTGTGTTCTTCCTTCTCAGGGGTGAACTGCTGCTGTGGGATCTCACCCAGTCTTGGAGACGGAATTACACCCTCTTCAGCACTTCAGAAGGGCAGAATCATTCCAGAATCGTCTTTAATTTATGTCCTTTGCAAACCGAGGATGAGAAGCAGCTGCTCCTGTCCACATCGATGGATAGAGATGTAAGCACTGCTTAGTTTCCTTTGCCTGGTGGTACGGTTGGATGGAATTGAAGATGTCAGACCTCACACCGACTGTACTTCCAGCCCCACAGTTACCATTAGTGATCAGCTCCAAACACGTCCACAGTGCTTTGCCAGGGGAAGTGTGAGGTATTACCAAGAGGTTGTTTTGCTAAAGCAGGCTTAAAGGGCAGATCTGTCCACAAAAGGGTAACATGAGCTCAACTGTGCTTTGGTTTATCTTCCAGTGGTGGCAAACCTGTGGCATACTTGTTATTCTTTTAACACAAAAGATGTTGATGTATGAGTTGTTTAGTTTTTTGTTTTGAACTAAAACCTTACTTAGTATTCAGGTTTTGGTTTTTGTAGGGGATTTTTGGCAGTCCTGGGTATCAAACTCAGGACCTTGCACTTGCCGAGCAGGCATAGTGCCAATGAGCTAAATCCCTGTCCCAGCATTCATGTTTAATTTTAGTGTCGGCACTTTCTGATAAGTAAATACATTTGTGGCTGCCATCTAGTGTCTCTGAAAGGTTTGCCCTCATGGTCTAGACAGTAATTTATGTAACAGGATCGTCTGCTCTTGGTAGAATCTCTCCAAGTATGAACTGACTGTGGTCTATTTGAGAGTCTGCCTTTTGCAAGTAGGCTAGGCTTATTTGATGGACATTTCTCTTTTCGAGTTCAACAAGTAATGATTAGAAATTTTGTCTCTCCCCTGAGTTCAAGAAAGTATTTTTCTTTTTAACTAGCAGCTCTTTTATCTTTCCATATGTTGAGGCCCCATTCATCCTTATTTAGAGTTTACTAAATGAGGTCAAAAGAGTCATAGATGGGGCCGGGGTTAGTTCAGTGGTTCCAGCGCCTGCCTCTCGCAAGGGCAAAGTCCTGAGTTCAATCCCCGGTAACCACATACAATGCTGGGCGTGGTGATTCACGCCCACCAGCAATCAATAGCACATACCACAGTGCCGGGCGTGGTGGCTCACACCTGTAATCCCAGCACTTGGGAGGCAGAGGCAGGAGGATTGCTGAGTTCGAGGCTTGCCTGGACTACATAGTGAGCTCAGAGCCAGCCTGAACTACAAAGCGAGACCCTGTCTCAAAAAAGAAAAAAAGAGTCATAGAGGCTGCAAAGGCACTGGAACACTGGGAAGTGGGAGGCCAGGGTTCTGATGTGTAAACTGTGTAACAATGAATTCCCTGGACCTCTCTGGGAATAAAAATACTCCAAGATCCCTTTGAGTATATAATTATGGTTGGATATTCCCTAAGAGATGCTTTTTCCAATGTCTTCTGGAACAGTGAAGTTACAATATCCTTATCTACTCTTTTGCATTAGAATTATGGGAGTCTTTTTCCTATTCCTCTGCTTTTTCCCCATATTTAAGTCCTAACCCTAATCTTTGCAGGTAAAATGTTGGGACATGACCACGCTGGAGTGCTGCTGGACCCTGCCTTCCCTGGGTGGGTTTGCATACAGCCTGGCCTTTTCTCCAGAGGACACTGGCTATCTGGCCATAGGTGTTGGGGACGGCATGATCCGGGTTTGGAATACGTCATCCAAGAAGAACAACTATGACATGAAAAATTTTTGGCAAGGTGTCAAGTCCAAGGTTACAGCGGTAAGGCTGCTGCTCTAAGACTTTTTAAGGCTGTTTATTTATTTATCAGATTATCTGCTTGTGTAAGTGAACTCTCTTGTTTAAGGATACTTGCAATGAAGTTTGAAACTGGGAAAGTAGAAAGTCTCTCTAACAAAATCTACCTTCCCCAAATTCAAAGTTTAAAAATTAAGGCTGTACTCATGTTTTTCAATAGTAAGAAATTAGAAGTAATCTGATAGTTGTTCATCGAAGATATTACTACAGTATAATACAAGCATAAATTGGAGTGGTATCTAGGTGTTCATCCAAGATATTATTACAGTGTAATACAACCACATATTGGAGTGGTATCTATTAAAAATGATAATGTAGATTTTTTTGACTTGGAAAGATAATTTATAAAAATGCAAATTAAAAACAAAACATGGAATACAGATTAGAAAGCATATACAACTTGTTTTTCTCTCACATGATACTGGTAGCATGGCCATCTAGTCTAAAGGCAGTAAATGTTTGTGTTTTAAACAGAAAACCAAACAATATAGAGTCTAAGAAAGCATTAGTTTTTTTCCCACCATACCCTCTTCTCCAGTAACCACACTCACATAATCCAGAAATTATTAGTAACAATTTCCAAATTGTAATTTTTTCCAAATTTTAATAATTAATAGAATCACATTTTGAGTTGTTCTAAAATCTTTGAACCCCAGTTTACAGTGTCTTGTACACATCACTGAAATGTTTGAACTCGTTTTTTTCCTGTTTTGTGTATCTAAGCTTATTCTAAAAATGCCCAAGATAGATAGAGAATTATGGGAGTTTTTGGATGGTGAGTTATAAGGAACTTTAATTTTGTTTCTAAATCTCTTTTCTTGTTTAAACATGGACAATTAGAAGAAATAACGGGCAAAGAAGTTTTCGATTTAACATAAGGATTCCTTTAATGTGTGCTCCTTTTCACATGCATTCTCACCTGGGAAATCTCCTTGTAGCTATGCTGGCACCCAAAGAAGGAACATTGCCTAGCTTTTGGAACCGATGATGGAAAAGTAGGATTGTATGACACCTATTCAAACAAGTAAGAAATACAGTTCTTTTTTAGCCTATTAGCTAAAATGTTGGTGATAAATTTCATTTTGAATTTGTAAACCTGGAACCTTCTGCTCTTGGTAAAATACCATCAAAATACCATTAAAGGCTTTTTAAGAATAAAGTTCTGGTTCTAACACTGTGATTCACAACTCAAAATTTAAAAATTTCAAGTGGTGGGCCGGAGGGTTAGCTCAGTGGTTCCGGCGCCTGCCTCGCAAGCACAAGGTCCTGAGTTCGATCCCCGGAAACCATATACAGTGCTGGGTGTGGAGACTCACACCCACCAGCCATCAATACCACATAACACAGTGCTGGGCATGGTGGCTCACGCCTGTAATCCCAGCACTGGGAGGCAGAGACAGGAGGATTGCTGAGTTCAAGGCTTGCCTGGGCTACATAGTGAGCTCAGAGCCAGCTTGAACTACAAAGCGAGACCCTGTCTCAAAAAAAAAATTTCAAGTGGTGGGCCGGAGATTTAGCTCAGTGGTTCTGGCGCCTGCCTCACAAGCACAGGTCCTGAGTTCGATCCCAGTGACCACATTCAATGCTGGGCATGGTGACTCACGCCCACCAGCAATCAATACCACATACCACAGTGCCAGGCATGGTGGCTCACGCCTGTAATCCCAGCACTCAGGAGGCAGAGACAGGAGGATTGCTAAGTTCGAGGCTTGCCTGGGCTACATAGTGAGCTCAGGGCCAGCCTGAACTACAAAGCGAGACCCCATCTCAAAAAAAAAAAAAATTCAAGTGGTGATAAAGCCTATTATTTGGAAACCACTAAGAAACCACCATTAGCTTTTGTTTTTTCAAAGGTTTCGGGCATAATGAAAGTTGAAAACCAAGTGTAAAGAA
The DNA here is from genome assembly GCA_004025085.1 of Thryonomys swinderianus. NCBI lineage: Eukaryota > Metazoa > Chordata > Mammalia > Rodentia > Thryonomyidae > Thryonomys > Thryonomys swinderianus. The sequence goes on from PVIC010015646.1 coordinate 32,311, forward strand.
CATTTGCATACCATATGACATTTAACATTTTATCTTATTTTTTAAATCTGTGTCTGTGTGTCCCAGGGTATCTCATACAAACCAAGCACAAGATTCTGAGTTTGATCCCCATAACCACATATGATACTGGGTGTGGTGATTTACGCCCACCAGCAATCAGTAGCACATACCACAATGCCAGGCATGGTGGCTCATGCCTATAATCCCAGCACTCAGGAGGCAGAGGCAGGAGGATTGCTGAGTTTGAGGTTTGTCTGGGCTACATAGTGATCTCAGCACCAGCCTGAACTATAAAGTGAGACCCTGTCTCAAAAAATAAATAAAAACTAAATAAACAAACTCATACATAGCTGGAGTAATGGTGCACATCTGTAATCCCACTACCTGGAGACAGGCAGGAGAATTGCCACAAGTTCAAGGCTAGCCTGGACTACATGATGAGTTCAAGGCCAGTCTGAACTACAAAGTGAGAGACCCTGTCTCAAAAGAAATGAAATAAATAAAATCATACAAAGAATATAATTTACATTAAATTTAATAACAGCACTACTATTTTCCCTGAGTAGTCAAGCATTCTTTACTGACATGCATACTTACAAGCAGAAAACTGTCAAAAAACTCAAGAGCAAGCATTTCTCTTCCTTAGAAAAATAATAAAAAATTACACCTCTAATCCCAGCACTCAGGAGGCAGAGGCAGGAGGATTGCTGAGTTCCAGGCTTGCCTGGGCTACATAGTGAGCTCAGAGCCAGACTGAGCTACAAAGTGAGACCCTGTCTCAAAAAAAAAAAAATTATAAAATTAAGTCTCCCCTGAAATCTTGCCACATTTTAATGTGATGTTAGTGGTATACAGTAGGTCTAAGATGACTTCTAATTTTGTCACTGGGATAAAAGCTGCAAACACCTGGATCATAACAATATGTGCTTAGCAATAACCTTAATTCTGAACTGAATAGTTTACATTTTCTGTCTTGAATGGATGGAAAAATGACCCACTTTTCTCTAATTATGATCATCTACGCATCTAACTACAGTAGTATTAGGTTACTTGATCCAGTGAAAGTGGGCAGTTCAGAAGGAAGATAGGAGAGACATTGCTCCATGCACACCGTGACATGTATAGATGGGAATACTTTGGTAAAGTCTGTTCAGGGCTTAATTTTTTTGGTGATGGAAATTATTACATGCTATGCTATTTCACTGTCTGCTTTTTTACAATCCACTATTTTAAGAAGTTAAATTAACATTAAATTCTTCTCCTGCTGGGCGTTGTGGCTCACACCTGTAATCCCAGCACTCGGGAGGCAGAGACAGGAGGATTGCTGAGTTCGAGGCTTGCCTGGGCTACATAGTGAGCTCAGGGCCAGCCTTGACTACAAAGCGAGAACCTGTCTCAAAAAAAAAAAAAAAATTATTCTTCTCTAATACCAGCAACTAAAGATCTTTTAGAAAAAGTTGTTCTCATTTTCCACTTGACATTTTGTTTGAATTTGTTTTCCACCCCTCCCTGAAGACCTCCACAGATTTCTAGCACATATCATAAGAAGACTGTGTATACGCTAGCTTGGGGTCCACCAGTACCCTTCATGTCACTTGGTAAGTTTTAAGCCATTCTTTTACAAATATGGTAGTGCTCCCTTTCTGTTTAGCCCAAGAATGTAAAAGGTAGAAAGAGTCATAAATGCTGTGCAGAGCACACTATGTGGTCTATTGTGTACCCCAAGGGCCATGAAAGCAACAGTGGTAGGTGATAAACTGGCATTTCTGAGAAACTACTTATGCGTAAACTTCTCCAAACTTAAAAGCATAAATCTCCTCTTTGAGCTGGAATACTTCACTGTACTTGGTTATCTCCAGCTGGGTCCTGCCCTGTGATGACTACATTCTGCCCTTTTCGCCCTTGCAGTCCCCCAACTGTGTCTTGTATTTTCCTCTGCAAATAGGTATTCCATAATATTTTTAAATGAATATATTCAATAGAAGTTTGTTTTCATTAATTATAATGAAAGATTTGCACATTTCCATAGTAACTGTTGCACAGAGAGGGAATATAATGTGAACCATCAGAATTCAGGCAGCATTAAACTTAACAATTCATCCTTTTAACCTAGGTTGCTGTAAAGCTAAGAAAATCCCTGCTTTGTGTGCACTTCCTTATAATTAGTCATAGAAAGTCCTGCAGCTCTATGTATTTAAATGTCCCGAAGAGTACCCATTTCTGGAAGGAAAAGTAAATTTTTCTGATGCCTTTGTCTGAGCTTGTTTGCTTTTCTGATCCCACCTTTGATGTCACCACTCTTTGGCATGTCAGAATGTCTAACATACTTTTATTACTTCATAGAAATTCACATAGAATCATTGCAGCTTTTCTACTGCCCCAGCAACTGTCTTCAGACAGAAAGTTTAATGACTTTATTCTGCCACAGCTCTTCATTCTGCAGCATTGTATAGTCATACTACAGTAACAGAAGGCTAAACTAGTGAGGTACAAAACTGATAAGCTTCTTACCTGACCTAGGAGGAGAAGGAGACCAGCCTTCCTTTACTTTATACAGCTGTGGAGGGGAAGGGATTGTCTTCCAGCACAATCC
>PVIC010015647.1:6287-35040 GCA_004025085.1 Thryonomys swinderianus
TGTTAGCATATTGGCAATGTCCTGTGATGCGAGAGAGCAGGGGCAGCACAGTCCAGGGAGTGGTGCACACCTGACCTTGTGTGTCGGAGGCTGAGGGTGCCACCTTCCATTTCTATGTGGACAGAATATTAATAAGAAGTCCGCCTCTGCCTGCTTTTTCATTTCCCCTGAGCTCGGCCCTATACAGCATTCTCCTGCAGGGGGCGCTGTGGTTGCTTTCTCAGACTCCGGGCCCATCTGACCTGACCCAGCCGAAGGTTCCTTCTTTCCCCTGTGGTACAGAGGCCCTGAGGGAGAGAAGCCATGGCGTAGTGGATTTTCCAGCCCTTCGTGCCAGAGCTGAGAAAGGAAGGCCCAGAAGGTGAACTGGTGACTCATTTGTGCACCTCAGAGCTATCTCCCTGGCCCTATAACTCTTTGTAGTAGGTGGTGCCAGATAGACGACACACTTGAAACAATTCTCACTTTATAATGAGAACAGAGATTTGCACGTTTTCCATTGCATATAAATGTATGTTAAAATGATCTAAAACACTGAAAAGTACTCTATCTTGGGGCTTTTGTTGAGAAAGCAACAAAGATGAACCTGAAGCAAGAGAAAAAAAAGAATGAATATGAATAACTCAGATGATTTCCTGAAGGGAGAGAGAGATTAAAAAATTTGCTGCGAGAGGAAAGGGAAGAGAGACACAGGACAGGAAGAAGCCATCTGTTCGGCAAACGTATTCCTCAGTGCTTTTCTAGTGGAGAGTTTGTCTTTTCGAAGGTGCCCAAACAAGTCCCGCTATTTCTATGGCTTCCTCCTCGAGCAATGAAGCATTGTCTCCCACATCAGAAGTTTTCTTTGTTGGAATTCCCTTTCTCCTTTCACTCTCAACATTCCCAGTATTTTCTTTTATGTGGGGGAAGATCTGAATTTGAATGTTAACTTTCTCAGTTTCATCAGAGAAAGATGCTGTAAGTTGTGGTTTTATTTAGATACAGATGCTGTCAGTTGTGGTTTTATTTAGTTCACTCCCATGAATTAAACTACACCACGTTTCTGCATTATACTCCCCTGTCCGCCAACCTGACACATCAAATGGCTGGAGCTTTCAAAGTTTGCTGTGAATATGCTTTGGTGGAATGAGAGAGAAAAAAAGAAATGATTTCTCAGTTTTCCAGCAATGTGTAAATAGGGGTAATTAGATAGAAACGGTTGCCTAAATTGCTCCTGAGTGAAAGGAACCCACTGTATAAGTGACAGCAAGCTAATCACGTGGTAGCAGATTGGGAAGAGTTCAGGACATAGTTTGAAGTCGGTCAGTGCCAAGCATCATTCCCAGCTCTGCCACTCACGGCAGTGCGACCTCTGCCAATTCACTTAACCCTCTCAGAAAAACTTAATTTTTCTCATCTGTTACACAGGGCTCTTAATACCTAGATTGTCCAGAGTGGAATTACACAGTGCTTTCGAGAGCCCAGCTGGCCTGTAATGAATAATGATAAGTGATACTCAATTATATCCGTGATACACAGTCCAAAAGATGAATTCATTTTTAGATCGTGTACATTCTATTCATTATAGCTTACTGAAATTCCTGAAAAACAGTACCAATTGTTCGATCAGTTTGCCAAAGTCTTACTCTTTACAAGTCAGTGTTGAATTATGTTACATCTGTGCAGCAGCAAAACAAATACTTCACGCTAATGTTTTCCTTGGAGAGTGGGTGTGTGTCTCCTCACTGTCTAAGACTGAAAAGCCCAGCCCAGACCAATAAAGAAAATCGGAGTTGTTTACTCAGGGAAACCGAGCTAACTGAGAGACTGTTTCGTTACATAATTAATCCAGAGCCTTTCATGTTGTTTATCCATAAGCCGGTTGCCACATGGGGGATCCTGCTGCTCCCCCTCTTTCTACTCCCACCCAGCAAACCTGCTCCTGAGGTTTGGGATTCAGAGTTGTGGTTTAGGCAAAGTACAACCAGCCTGCGGGTTTAGCTCGCAGTTGTGCCACTTTCTTCTAGCTGCGACTTTGCCTCCAACAGCCTCTGTTTCCTCAGCGGGAAAGGGATTGTTAGGAAGACTGGGTTAGAAATCTGTGTAAAGCATTTAGCACAGTACAAGGCACAAGGCCATCAACAAATTTTTCTCTCTGTGTCTGATGAATGACAGCGGTGCTTCAATCTTTATATTCACAGAAATAAGCTCTCTTTTTCTTCAAACATCTAAGAACAATTTGCAAACAGAAACCCCAAATTTGCCATCTAAGTACCACAGAATTATCTGTACACTTAGAGAATTGAAGGGCAGTCGGGGCTGGGCCTGGCTTTGTGCAGCCTACCGATCTGTGACCCCTTTTCTCTCCACTTTACACGTGAAGATTGAGGTCTGGAGAGAGCGTGGGATGGGATGTAGAGCCTGAGGTTTAGCAGGAGCTCGGTCTGGGCCATTCTGACTGCAGATCTGGTGTTCTGTCCCGGGGACTCCATGCTTCCTACCCCTGGGTGTGTGTATTGTCTACAGTGTTTTTTTTTTTTTAACAAACATATTTTATTTGCTCAGGAAAACATGCCAAAAGCACTTGTGAAAATACAGAAAGCTATTAGGGACATTCAATTCATCTGTCAAAGGGAAGCAGTGACAGGTGGCTGTCACTGATGTTTTGTTGGGTACGAAGTGCTGATCCCTTTCATCGTATTCTTCCAGGCCACAGCCCCTCATTCTTAATAGCTGTCCTGTATCCACGTATCATTTTGACCGGAGAACAGCCCGTTCTGAGGCTGTGGGTTTCATTGCTAGGATACCAGGCTGTGGTGATCAGATGGGGTCATGTCAAAGGGTCTGCAGTGCATAGAGCTGACGGACGCCCTCCGCTCAGCACTGGAACCTCTGCAGAGCAGCGTGTGGCGAGGCTGTGGGTCTCCTTTGTTATTGAGGTGGCTCTTTTTTTTAATTTTTATTTCTTGACTTCATCCCCAAAGAAGCTGATCTCTGGATTCCTTCTCTCTCTCATAGCTTCTGGCCACCCACACTGTTTCTTTTGCCACCTTGAACTTGGCTCTGACCGGGAAGTGCCTTCCAGCTTTGCCAATCACGTGAACGTCGAGTTCAGCATGCCCACGACCTCTGCCTCCAAAGCTGCTGTAAGATCCATCTCCGTGGAGGACAAAACCGACGTCAGGAAGTGGGTCAATTATTCCGCACATTACAGCTACAAGGTAGCCTTGGGGGCCTGTGGCTGATGTTTCCAAGTCCATTTGTTCTCCCCACTCTCCCTGCTTATTCCTTCCAGCTTAACATGGTGCAAAGTATTCTCCTACCAGGCTAGAGGAAGCTCACATGCATAGCTATAGATGGATTTGCTGAGTGTTTCATGAGTAATCTTTCTTAAGGACAAATAAAAGGTCAAAAAATACAGCAGCTGATTACATGTAGGAGTATACTGTCTATCATTTTGAACAACAAAAAACAGTAAATTGGTGATTCTTATTTATAAGGTATGTGGGACTTGGATTCAATCACAGTAAGCAATGCTACCCCCCAAAAAAAGATTGAAGATTTTAAAACATGGTTTAAGAATTTTCCCCTTCGGGCTGGAGGGTTAGCTCAGTGGTTCCGGTGCCTGCCTCGCAAGCACAAGGACCTGAGTTCGATTCCCGGTAACCACATATAATGCTGGGTGTGGAGACAAGCCCACCAACAATCAACACCGCATACTACAATGCCTGACGTGGTGGCTCAGCCTGTCATCCCAGCACTCGGGAGGTAGAGACAGGAGGATTGCTGAGTTTGCGGCGGCTTGCCTGGGCACCATAGTGAGCTCAGGGCCAGCCTGAACTACAAAGCGAGACCCTGTCTCAAAGAGCAAAAGAATTTTCCCTTCACAATGACAGCCTTACATTTTTATGTGGTGGTTTATTCTCAGTGTTTCATAGTGGGCCAAAACCTTTGACCACCAAAAAGAACGAATACTCCCTCTTGTGGCCATGAAGAGAATAGCACTACCTTAGCACAGAACCCTGTTCTATCTTCCATTGTCCTTCTAAATTGAGCAATATAAATATGTGGGTGCTGAGAGGAGCAGCCTTAATGAGAAAATTACTAGACTCAAAGGATTCTCTTACTGATCTCTCAAAGGCTTCACTAGAGGTGTGTCACTTTCCCAGCAAGGTTGATGTATTGATCCCTCTGGAAAGATGGGCTATTTTAGAGGAGAAATGGTAGAGCTGTCAACATGCCAACCCTTAGCAGTTTGGCAGCTTCTAACACAGATACAAGTATCTGTAAGTGATCAGTTACAAAGGAGCATATGCATTTGTAGGCCCTTGTGAACTGCCTTCCATATTTCTACATCATCGGACAAATGGTAAACAAGAACTTGGGAAAGCGCCTCCATCTGCTTAATGAGTCACATGCAGAGAAACCCTGGGTCAGCTGTGCAAGGCAAGGAATAAGAATTTTCCACGTGGACTGTGAGGAAGAGGGAATTCCCCACCGGGGAAGAGACGTGCAAGGAGTCATGATGCCCTCAGGGCCAGTAGCTCCAACTTACCCACATCCAGAACACTAGCGAAATTGCAAGGATCTGAAAAAAGCCTCCTGAGGTTCTCTTTTGGTGTGTTTGCTGCTTTTTTTCTTCTTATATTTTTTCCAACTTTTATTTTGGCAGGTGGAGATTGAGCAAAAAAAGAGTTTGAAACCAGATTTTGAAGGAGATGAAACCGAAAATCCCAAGGAGTGTGGGATACAGTGACGAAACATATGCCAGGGTGGCATCTAAACGGCTGAAGTTTTAAGTCGGTACCTGCTGTGGCCATTCCATGTTGGGAACAGTCTGTCGGAGACCTTCCCTATTTGCAGTCAGCTGTCTTTTAAGAGGAATTCTGAGGGTGGTGGCTTAGGAGAGGTTTTCTGACCGGGATCAAGATGGAAGCATGTGGGTCAGCTGACTTGTGGAGCTTTCTATATAATGAACCCTTCTTGTCTCATTTCTGCTTCTGTTGAAGTACTAGTTCTAGTATGTTATGTTATGACTGTGAAAAATCCAAAATAGGACTTCTGACCTCACTGTGGGCACGATTTCTTTCTGATATTCCATCCATCCCTCATGAGATTATGGAAAACATGGTTCTGAAAAGTTAACTGGAATCCATTTCTGTGACTTTTCTAGAAAAGGTTCAAGACAAATTTCCTCTTAGGGACTACTAACAGACCTTTTTCATATGTCTATTATTTACAGGTTAATACTATGCAACAGAACTTTCCAAGATGTTGGTCCTCTGTAGATTATTTAGATTGAAATTTTTTTTTTTTTTGAGACAGGGTCTCGCATTGTAGTTCAGGCTGGCCCTGAGCTCACTATGGAGCCCAGGCAAGCCTCCAACTCAGCAATCCTCCTGTCTCTGCCTCCCGAGTGCTGGGATTATAGGCATGAGCCACCACGCCTGGCTAGATTGAAATTTTTTTTTTTTTTTTTTTTTTTTTTTTTGAGACAGGGTCTGGCTTTGTAGTTTAGGCTGGCCCTGAGCTCACTATGGTGCCCAGGCAAGCCGCCGCGAACTCAGCAATCCTCTTGTCTCTGCCTCCCGAGTGCTGGGATTACAGGCGTGAGCCACCACATCCGGCATTGTGGTATGCGGTGTTGGTTATTGGTGGGCGTGTCTCCATGCCCAGCATTATATGTGGTTACCGGGGATCGAACTCAGGTCCTTGCACTTGCGAGGCAGGCGCCGGAGCCACTGAGCTAACCCTCCGGCCCCAAAATATTTTTGTTTTTATTTCTCATTTCCTTCCTATCCTTGTGCTGTTGAAATACAGAGGCGTTCCTTAAAAGACTTGGCAAGGGATTTTGAAGCATATCCTCTCCCCTGCTGTACTGCAGACACTAGAGATTTCTCCTAGAATATCCAGATGGGTCAGAGAATTGGCAAGATAAATGAAGGTCATTCCAGACCAGCTTAGCTTCAGTCATAGGATTTGTTATCCTGAATCTTAGAAGACCATGAGAACAGGCCCAATTATATTTTTTAAATTCTCTGATTGTACCTACATTCTGCTGGTGAATTGGATTGGATTCACATTCTGTTGAAAGGATAGAAAAATTGGGCTTATTTCTCTCCATGGAGGAAAAAGGACATTAACTGAAAGAGTATATTCGATTCAGGAGACATCTTCAATCTCAGTGGATTCCCAAATTCACACTGAAAACTACAGGCCACTTCTGATTCCTGAAAGAAATACCTCAGGCGTTTGTCAGGGGCGTTTGGGAGTTCTCCTTATACCTCCGAGACAATAGACTGTTGCATGTCTCTTCAATGCAACCTTTATAGGAAATTTAAACTGAATAGGAAATTTTAAAAGCTGTTTTTAACTTTGGATGAGCTCTTAAGATAATGAGCAGAGCTTGATAATCACAGTATTGTAATAAATTTACAAAGCAGACTAGAATAACAATGGGGAAAAGCCATATTTCCCTATGTTGTGGACATTAAATTCTGATTCCAAGAGTCAGGACATTCAGTTAGTCTTCTTTCTCTTAATTTTATTTGTACCTTGATGTTTTGTGCTGAAGAGAATGAAGTGAGAGAAAGTACATTTTATCTGATACATAGATGATACCGAAGTAGACACTGTCAAATTGTCCATTGACAGATTCAAGATTAATTTATTCAGTAAATACTCATTGGATTCTAACTGTTACTGACACTAGGTTATAGAAATCAGTACAGTATTTTGAAGTATCTAAGCATAAGACTGAAACTAAATGGAGGATACTGAATAGGCATTAAGAAGAAACTATACTGAGTTTTCAAAAAGCAACCGTCTTAAATACAGAGTACAGGTGTGTGTGTTTATGTTTATGTGTGTGTGTGTTGATGAGAAGGGAGTTGGGAAGAACTGGTTTTACAGCCACTCACAGAAATGTTTTCTTAGGGAAATAGGAGCCTAGTTTGGAATTGGAAGAATATCACAGCTATCAAAGCTAACGCAGTCAACCTGTGTGAACAGAGTTTAGCAATCTCTATATGATGTGTCAGTCAGTACCTACCTAGATGGAAGGTTGAGTTCAATTACAGATACCGTTTCTAATAGAGACCTTAGTAAGTTGCTTGTGTTCATAGGCAGGTGACCAGGGTTATGAAGAGTCTGACTATAAAAGCAATGAGGACAGCACACTTGAAGACCAGAACATGTGGCTGGGAAGGAGGTACTAAGCAGGATGGAATGATACACTAGTTGCCTCAAATTTTCTGTTAAACTACAAAAAGGAAGAAGTCTATTTTTTAAGAGTTTTTTTTTTTAAGGAGGAATAAACTCAAGTAGTAAAATTTGCAAATGCTCACAAGTTAAAGTAACTATCCCAAATGCTGTGGGACGGACTCTCCCATTGGATTTTGGCTACCTGAGGACCAAGATTTTGTTTCATGGTCTCAACAAGAATAAGGTTCTCTAGCTCCAGTTGTCTTTTTCCTTCCTGTCCTCATGCTGTTGAAATACAGAGGAGTTCCTTCAAAGACTCAGTCAAGGGATTCCGAAGCATATCCTCTCCCCTGCTGTACTGCAGACGCTACAGATTTCTCCTAGAATGTCCAGATGGGTAGGAGAATTGGCAAGAGGAATGAAGGTTATTATGGCACCGGCTTAGCTCTGTGGCAAGACCTCTGCCTCACTGGCTAGCATCACACGAGTATTACTTATTGGTTCTTATTTTTCTTCTGTGGTTAATTTTCATTGCCTTCTTATGTCCACCCAAGCTGTCTTATTTATTAACTAAGAGGTGGGAAAGTTTCTTCTATTCTATCTCAGTTTGGCAAGTAAATTAGTACTAAAGTTAAAAATCTATTACCTTGAGAGCATCAAGTTTGTTTTGCCTCTATATTTAGCAATTGGAGAATATGATACAGTATATTTTGGGTGTTTTACTAATAACCTACATAAGTCACAGGTAGGCAAGTAACTTTTTTGGTACATAGAGTGTACAGTTGCCACCTTGGGTGTGTGTGTGTGTGTGTGTGTGTGGTCACAAAAAATTCTGTAATATCAATAATGTGAAAATATTAAAAGTGAATTCATCTTACCAATACATAGTATTTTGAGTCTAGGGCTTGCTCTTCCACTTTAAAGTAAAAAAGGAAAATAATTCTATTCATTGTAATATGTCAAATGAGATTGTGAGGCCTTTTCTGGAAAACATTAAACCTCCTTCAGCTGCTCTTGTAGACAGAGTGTTAATTATTTTTTTTTCAAAAGTTAGCATCTTGTTCATATTAAATGTTATCTGGATAGTTTTACTGTGGATTTTTTTATTACCTACTTTATACCTTTCTGCATTATTATTGAGACTCATAATCCTTGAGAAAATTTTAAAATTTACAACATTTCTGATTTTAAATGAGACTAATTTTTATTCAAATCCAGTGGTTGGGAGAAGGACTTTATTTCTCTAGAAATTCTTGTTCCTGAGAAATGAGATGCATGAAAACAAGGAGTGTATATTACCCTTGTGTTTCTAATACCTTGCGCAAAACTTGGAATCTGGGCCTGGATTTAGCTCAAGTGGTACTGATACAGGAGAACAGGCCTAGCGCCCAGCCTGAAACACGAGTTCGTGTTCTCTAAAATTGAAGAATGAGTTTTAGAACGACAGAGGTTTGAGTAGGAAAATTTTATTGAGATACCTTATGGTTAAGAGAGACAGAAAGGAGAACCTGGAAAGGTGGGTAATCTGGAATCGGTTTTTCCAGGTGGGATTTATAGACTAAAACCATAAGATGAAGTGGGCTCAAAGTGAGGGCTTCCAATAAAGTTCAAAAAAAATTGGGCAAACCATAATTAACCAATGGGATTACAACAAGTATAGTTGCTTAAACAATACCAATCAATTGGGGTCCAATGAGGAATCAAGTCACATAGCAGGGGTATAGGATTTTTTGTCAGGAGACTCTTCTAGGTGGGTCAAGATCTTGGCCCTCTATCACAAAGATATCAACCCTCTTACATGGGTAGGACCATTTTCTCCTTTGGTAATGTTGACTTTCAGGGAAGGTCTCCTTGACTGTCCTCCACATGAGCTTCTCAAGGGCTGGACCTAAACTATCTACCTACCACATGTCTGACTAGCTTACCTACCTTGGAAGCACACGGGCTCGAGTTCAATGCCCCGTACCCCCCCACACACACACCAAAAAAACAAAAACCCTTGAAATCTAATTGAAGTTAGCCATCTTCTATCCTTCCTGGTAGGGCAAACATATTTAGGAAATAAAGGGAAATTATTAGGTATTCAGTGTATATTGTTGAAAGAATACTGACCCTGAGCTTCTAAAACTACTTAACTCTTACTTATCATCCAATACTGATAGTACAACAAGCAACTAACTTTCATCTCCAGGACAATTTAAATAATCTTGCTCTCCTTTTATCCCCGCTTTCAGTGACAACCAGTAATAGCTCTTAGTACTTAATGTGTTGCCCAACTTAAACTACAGTGTACCCTATTCACACTAGGAAACACTTTTGTGCCCACAGGTAAAGTAGCACAGACTCTGCTCCTAATCAGATTATTGACTCAGTTTCATTCCTCCAAGTCAAACTGTATCTGAATCTAAACCTGGTACATTAGAATGGCTGGCAGGAGAGATGCTTGCAGAGTAAAACTCGATAGTGTGCTTGGCCAGTCTTGGTAGACCAGTTGTTTTCCCCCACGTTTACCACTAATCTGTGTTACTGTACATTTCTTTTGTCACGATGTGAGGAGGAGGTCTGAGCCTAGGAAAGCTGAATCTTGTCAGATGAAACCAGTATTTCACAGCTAACTTAGATTTTATAAGTTAGTGGAAAAACAGAGAATGAGCTGAACTTTTTTCCTTAAAAATCTTGCACACTGCTGGGCATGGTGGCTCACACATGTAATCTCAGCACTTGGGAGGCAGAGGCAGGAGAATTGCTGAGTTCAAGGCTTGCTTAGGCTCCATAGTGAGCTCAGAGCCAGCCTGAACTACAAAGTGAGACCCTGTCTCAAAAAAACTTTCCATATTGCTGTGTTAGGAAACGCCTGGAAAGAGGCAAATGATAACTGGATGTAATAATTATTTAAAAAGCTATAAAAGCAGATTTAAGAAATAGAAATTCAGTATGAAATGGTATAAAGAGATGAAAAGGCTGGGTGTGGTGGCTCACACCTGTAGTCCAGTACTCAGGAGGCAGAGACAGGAGGATTGCTGAGTTCAAGGCTTGCCCAGGCTACATAGTGAACTCAGGGCCAGCCTGAATTACGAAGCTTAGACCCTGTCTCAAACAAAAACAAAAAAAGGGATGAAAAATACAGCACTGGCCACCAATCTTCAAACAAACTTGAACCAGAGACCATTTCTTAAAGCTAAAAATAAGAAGCTATAGGGAGAGAAAAGAGAGAGAGAAATTGCGTAGCAGGGATAAACCATAGAATTTTCAGCTCAACAAATATTTATCATGTCTGCTATGGTTAAGGTGCTGTATTAGCAGCCAGCTCCCCCAGAAGGATCAAACGCGAAGCAGATGGACACCAAGGACGTTTTGGAGCACTTTCAGTTTCCAGATAGAGAGACTTACTGTCTCTTCAGTTTATTTTTTATTTTTTTGAGACAGGGTCTCGCTTTGTAGTTCAGGCTGGCCTGGAGCTCACTATGTAGCCCAGGAAAGCCTTGAACTCACAGCAGTTCTGCCTCTGCCTCCCAAATGCTGGGATTATAGGTGTGAGCCACCACGCCCAGCATTGTGGTGTGTAGTACCCAGGGATCAAATTCGGGACCTTGCGCTTACGAGGCAGATGCCAGAACCACTGAGCTAAGTCCCTGGCCCACCTCAGTTTATTTCTAACTACATTTTTATGGATTATTTTACAAAATGTTCTTTGATGCCACTTTCAGTGATATTCCTTGTTAGTATGGTTTCACATTTTCTCAGGAACCAATGAATTTAAATTTTGAAGGTTGGGAAACCCAGCCAATTCATCTTTTGCTTTTCATGTCTTTATCCTTAACCAACTGCCCAGAAGACAGAGACAAAGACAACCTTACAGTCCTTTGTGTTGTACTTGCCTTCAAAACAGGAGTTAAAAAGAAGGAACCAGAAGGCTGGTCAGATTGGTTTGAGGTGCTTCTCTGGGTGTTCCTTGGGCACCGCCCAGCAAGGGTGGCATGGGTGTGACCAAGGCGCAGGCCACCATGCTGCCTGTTAGGTACAACTGGAAGCTGAAGTAGGTCTCAGGCTCCAAGATACTGAGTACGTTAGCGTGATCCCTGATTTATAAATACACCCTTATATATAAACGACTGAAGAAAGAAAACGTACTCAGTAAACACCCTGGAACTGTGTGTAAGTTCTGGCAAAACCAAGTGAGACAAAGAGTCTCAAAGCACAACTTTCTCAGTGTCTCCCAGTAACACTAAAATGGAAATTTTAAACACGTGCAAGCTACAAAAGAGCTTCTGCTATGTTGCATGTTTTGGCATGATTTGGATTTCTTGCGCTTAGATGTGATGGATGGATTCCACTTGGGTGGAACAAGCCATGCTAGCTCCTTCCTGTTCTCTCCCATGTCCTGCCCGAAGTCGCACCCTCAACTCTAGTTGTGGACACCACTGGTCCCACGGTATCTGAAATCCCACACAGTGGCATTTGTGGCTGTGTGCTCTGGCGTGAGCAGTCCTAGAATTACCTTGAAGGACTAACCCGGCTCTCAGCAGCAGCCCGCAGGATTGGAGGGGCTTGGGCGCAGGGGCGAGAGAAGGGAGTGTCCTGAACTCCTCTGAGCCTCAGCCTGCCTGCATTTAACCTTCACGTCCGCCTGCCACCAGAGTGTGGAGAAAGCACTGCCGTACGCAAGACGGGTCAGAATCAGTGCGTTAGCCAGGGGGTCAGTGGAGGAATGCGCCTCCTCACTCTGCACGGACGTAATGTCCACAGTGAGTTTCAGTGGGTGAGAGCAGGTGACCCCAAGATCCGGTGAACAGTTCCACTGACGCGTGACTCATATTTTCCTCCCTTCATCATCCATCCTCATTATATGTAATTTCTTACACTACTATGGTGAATTTTATGCAAAACAATTTACTTTTTTTTTTCAAGAAAATTAAAATGTGCCTATGTAATAAAGTCTACACACTGGCTATCTGTAGAGGTGAAGTTTTATTTTAATTTTACTTGTTCTACTGATTATAATCTGTAATACCTTTTTCAACTATGAAAATGAGATGTTAATAAACTTTTTAAACAAAGTGTCACTATGCAATGTTTAATGAAGATGAGTATAAAAGACTAAGTATTTATTAGCCAGGTTTATTGCCCCGCTGATAGAGCTATAAGCTAACAAATGATAAGTGTTTTTGTGTTTTTGTTTTTGTTTTTTTAAGACAGGGTCTCATTTTGTAGTCCGGGCTGGCTCTGAGCTCACTACGTAGCCCAGGCAAGCCTCAAACTCAGCAATCCTCCTGCCTCTGCCTCCCGAGTGCTGGGATTACAGGCATGAGCCACCACGCCCAGCACTGTGGTATGTGGTATTGATTGCTGGTGGGCATGAGTCTCCATGCCCAGCATTGTATATGATTACTGGGATCAAACTCAGGACCTTGCACTTGCGAGGCAGGCGCCAGAACCACTGAGCTAACCCTCCGGCCCTTGTGTTGTTTTGTTTTGTTTTGTTTTTTTGAGACAGGGTCTCGCTTTGTAATTCAGGCTGGCCCTAAACTCACTATGTAGCCCAGGCAAGCCTGGAACTCAGCAATCCTCCTGCCTCTGCCTCCGAGTGCTGGGATTACAGGCGTGAGCCACCACACCCGGCACTGTGGTATGTGGTACTGATTGCTGGTGGGCGTGAGTCACCATGTCCAGCATTGTGTGTGGTTACTGGGGACTGAACTCAGGATCTTGCATTTGTGAGGCAGGCGCCAGAACCACTGAGCTAAATCTTCAGCCCACAAATGACAAGTTTATTGTAATTAAATGTATTATATATAATTCCTGTTTTGTGCCCAATACTATGAGAAAATGAACAGGAATGATAAGATCTTTAAGGTTTCCTTGGAGAAAAGTGTAAACACACAAAAAAGGTGAAAGATATTAAGGAGCACATAAATAATAAAGCTGTAATATGTTCCTGGCATATTATCAGTGTTCAACAAGAAACTGTTCAATCAATTTATGAATCCTAATCGCTGTCAACACAAACTCATCTTGAAAAAAGACAATATAGAGTAGAATATTTAGGAAGTTTACACAGGAGAGAGACCTTGTAGGTGAGACCTGGAGGCACAGTGGCAGATGAAGGAAGCAGGGTTAGGAAGAAGCAGGAGAGGAACTGGTCTGTTGGGTTAGCAGGAAATCGGGCCAACGGGCAGCCTTCTGGCTCACCAAGAAAGGCCCATGGTTAGGCTGAATGGCATTTGAATTTGCATCCAGCCCAACACTGGACTCATCCAATAAATGCTGAGGCAATTTTGGAATCTTACTGATAAAGCATTATTCTAGAAAGACTAGTCTGTTGACAAGGTATTTTGGACTATGGGAAAGATGAAAGGCAACAGAAATAATTTGAAGTGTTTCTTAATAGAGCAAAAAAATAAACAGCTTTGTTTTATTGAGTTCACTCGGAGGAGGAACATTTTATTGTAAAATACATGGCCTTTACTTGGGGAAAACTCGTATCTGTTTAGTCCCCTGCAGGCAAGAGGTCTCTGTTCTGAAGAAAACACACAGACTTTTTTTTTTTTTTTTTTTTTTAGACAGGGTCTCCTTTGTAGCTCAGGCTGACCCTGAGCTCACTATGTAGTCCATGCAAGTCTCAAGCTCAGCAATCCTGCCTCCGCCTCCCGAGTGCTGAGATTACAAGCGTGAGCTACCACGCCCGGCACTGTGGTGTGTGGTACCAGAGGTCAAACTCAGGAGGTTGTGCGCAGATGCCGGAACCATTGAGATAAATCCTCAGCCCAACATATAGACTTTTATAGCCAATGTAGTACAAAATTGCAGCTAGCAACAGATTAAGTCCACAAAGAGCTAATACCCAGATAGGAACATAGTATTTTCTATTTTGGGGAACTCTGGAGAACACTTGTTCCATTCATGCTGTTAACTTCACCTTCTGGATGGTCCCCAGTGCTCCAGATTTGGGGAGAGAGAGAGGGTGAGAGGAAGCAAAGATGGCAGCCTTGGTGTCCTTGGCGTGATTTGTCCGTTCTTGTTCTGAACTTCTCAGTGATCGATCCCCTTCTCTGCCCCGTACAGGCAGCTTCCTCTATTCTCAAGACACAGTTTTAGCAAACACACTATTACACACTACACCAATAATTCCAGGCAGATGGATGTTTACCAAAGGTCAGGGATCAATGGGGAGAATGCACAGTGCTGAAACGGAGAACTCACAGCTGGCTCTCGGACATTCCTGTGGCTCAAGTCCGTGAATCATAACGCACAGAAGGGATTTCTGGTTGAACATCTCTCCTTTGGTCTTAAGATGAGTAGACAGACTAACTGTTCAAGTTCCCAAGCCACTCTTTCTGACTGCGAGGGAAGACTGACAGCTCTTAAAATCTGATCTTCAAGTGAGCAGGTGTGGGACGTGCCTGAAGTCCCAGCTACTTGTGAGGCTGAGGTAGGACAATCACAAGTTCGACACCAGCAAGGGCCACTTAGACCTTATCTAAAAAAGAGGAGGAGGGCTGGGCGTGGTGGCTCGCGCCTGTCATCCCAGCACGCAGGAGGCAGAGGCAGGAGGACTGCTGAGTTCGAAGCTTGCCTGGGCTCCATGGTGAGCTCAGGGCCAGCCCGAACTACAAAGCGAGACCCTGTCTCAAAAAAAAAAAAAAAAAAAAAAAGGAGGAGGAGGAAGAGAAGAGGGCTGGGATATGCCTCAGTACTGTCCTACACTGTGAAATTTTAACAATAAATACATAAAAATAAATTCCACTTTTAGTGGGGATAAATTCGAACATCAAACTCTTAAAACTCACATAAATGGCTCACGAAATAAAGGGATAAATCTTTTCTAATGACAGTTGTTCTATGATTAACAATAGATTTTTTTTTTACCTTCCTCCTGGAGGATTTTGAAAGAGTCGTTACCAACCAAGATTCCAGGCCAGCTGAAAAAAATGTGTTACAGTTCGTGGTCACTGTGTGGAAGTCATTAAAATGAGTCACGGTTCTCTGTGTTTTACCAACATGAACTGTTGGAGACTTAGCATCTTTCAGCTGACTAGAGTGACAGGCCAGGTAACACGTGGAGTCTCCACATGACTTCACCTTTATTGTACAAAGCTGCTTTTAGATTCATTCCATCCCATCCTGTCACGGACTCATCGAAGTGTCTTTCCCAATCTTCAGTCGTTTCTATGTAACCACCCCAAACCTCTGTATTACACAATTTTTTTCTTTAAATGTAGTTCACATATCTGTGAGCCTATTCATGGTTCACCGGTCTAGGCCAGTCTCATTCATGTGTCTGAGTGTCATTCTGCTGGGGGCTGGATTTGGCCAGGATATCTTAACCAAAATAAACATTCTGTGTGTCTCTCTTGTCCTCTTTCCGGAGCCAAAAAGCTTGAGGGAATATCATTTTCATGGAGAAGCAGAAACAGGAAGAAATACATTAGGCTTCTTCTGTCCTGGGCACACATTGACCACATTTTTCAGGCCAAATCAAAACATATGGCCAGACCTAGATTAAACAGATAAGAAAACATATTCCAGTGTTTAGTGTAATGTGAAGTCATAGGCAAAAAGTATTCACGTAGGCAAGGGTAAAGAACTGGCACCATTAATCTACCAGAGTTAGTCTTCATAATTACCAAGTACTTTAATTATTCCCATTTCACTGATAGAAAAACTGAGCTTCAGAATAAGTTAAATGTGAGTTTACAGAATTCTTGAAGCTACTGATGATGCTGTTCTTGGAGCTTCCCATGGCTTCTTATCCCTGCAAATTCCTGAAAGGAACAACCCCTCAGAAGATGTGCATCCCTTTATCTGTTATACCATGACAAAGTGAGAGAACCTGGGATATCCAGTCTTTGCGTTTTAACTCATTCCTGACGTTTCACTCCTCCTCAGCATCAGTATGATATACCAGTATGTCCCGCATTTCCATGTGACTCATGTGTTTTCACCATACCGCACCAGCTCATCGTGAGGATGGCTTCCTCACCCACTCCTCCGTAGTTCCCTGAGTGCTCCCTGTTCTAAGATTCATTATGTGCTAGCTACACTCTTCATCTACACTTTTCTTTTTTTTTTTTTTTTTGAGACAGGGTCTTGCTTTGTAGTTCAGGCTGGCCCTCAGCTCACTCTGTAGCCCAGGCAAGCCTCGAACTCGCAATCCTCCTGCCTCTGCCTCCCGATTGCTGGGATTACAGGCATGAGCCACCACGCCCGGCTTTTACACTTTTCTTTCACTCAGTGGTCTCCCTCAGACCCAAGTACCCCCTAAGGACACACTCGCCCTGACAGTCCACTTAAAGTGTTTTCTCTTTATACCCTGCCCCTCTTGACTTGATGTTAAGAGATAAAATCACTATTCTCCTTGCTTCCTATTACAGTTAATAAATTGCTGCCCTCACTCCTGAAAACCCTAGATCCTTTGAAGTTTATGCTTTCAGAAATAACTCCAAAGACTGCTAGGCATTGACCTCCAAGCCTGCCCCCATTCACTGATGACTTAGCGCTTGGCTTTCTATCTTCCTATTGGCCCTATTTCTGTCACTGTTCTTCATGTCCTGTCAAAGCAATGACGAGGACAAGTGTTTCCTTGCTCGATTCTAAAGATTTTTTTTTTCATTTTTCTCACACTGCCCACTCTTATGGGTCATACATTTACCCAGTAAATATAGTCTGTGATCTAAGCACCAGATTCTAACCACCACCCCTACTTGTCAGATGATCTTCTTTGTCTAACACCAACCACATCACCTTCCAACTTATCCCGTCAGGTTCAATAGTTCGCTATCGTAGTCACTCACCAAGGTGAGGCCTGGTGGTTTCTCTTCAGGAAGATAACCATGTCACAGCTCATACCTTAGGGAATCAACTGAAACTCTTAAGTGCAAGGGAATTTTTTTTTTTTTTTGAGACAAGGTTTCACTTTGTAGTTCAGGCTGGTCCTGAGCTCACTATGTAGCCCAGACAAGCCTGGAACTCAGCACTCCTTCTGTCTCTGCTTCCTGAGTGCTGGGATTACAGGCGTGAGCCACCACACCCGGCGTGCAAGGGAATTTTTAAAAACAGTCTCTTCTGGCCAGGCCTGGCATATGCCTGTCATCCCAGCATGGCGGAGGCTGATCCAGGAGGATGACTTCATGTTCCAGGCCAGCCTGAGCTGCAGAGCGAGTTCAAGGCCAGTCTAAATTTCATAGCGAGATCGTGTCTCAAAAAAACTAAAAACAGCCAGGCGTGGTGGCTCACACCTGTAATCCCAGCACTCAGGAGGGAGAGGCAGGAGGACTGCTGAGTTCGAGGCTTGCCTGGGCTACAGAGTGAGCTCAGGGCCAGCCTACACAATGCTAGTGCTGTGGTGTGAATGTATTCCCTGGAGATTTAATCCTCCCTGCAGCAGTATTAGAAAGTGAGTCCTTTTGGGAGATGCTTAGCTTATGAAGGCCTCAAGAATAGATTGGCAGTGGCTAGAATGTAGCTCAGTGACATAGTCCTTCTGTCCCTCCCACCACGTCAAGCCAGTGACTTCCTCCCCTCTGGAGAGTGTGGAAACGGTGAATCCTGGAAGCAGTGACCTGGTTCTCAGCAGGTACTGAACCTACTGGTGCCTTGATCTTAGACTCAGCCTCAGAACTATTAGAAACGAATTTCTGTTCTTTATAAAGTCCTCAGTCTCATGTATTTTGTTATAGCAGCACAAAGAGACTAAGATGACTCACTACACATGGGAGGATTTAATATTAAAGGAAAAGGAAAAATAGCGATGGGATTCATGTTAGTTAAGCCCAAATGAGCTCAAATTTGTGTCTTCTCACAAATAGCTGAATGAGACCAGGGAAAAGCTTATAACCATGATGATTTTCACTCTAAGTCTTACATGAGCTATCAGTTCTACGTAACGACCTTACATTCTCCCTTTAAAATTTTGATCTTTTCCCCTCAGAAAACATCTAGCTTGTACTCTCTCTGCTTTGCTTAAGGCTCCACAATTCTGTAGGACTCCTTACACAGAGCTCTGAGATAACTTTTATATTGCATATTAAAAAATGAAAATAATCATAGGGACTTCCTTTCCCTCCTACCACCAAATCTACCAACCCAGCAATATATTCCCAACATCAGTTTTAACTCTTTTTTTCTTGCTCTTCTTTCCTTTTCCATTACATAGAGTTCCCCTCTTCCTTGTGAAGGCCAACAGTTCCTCTTGTGCTTGAGCTGTCATCGAGTCTTTCTCAAAGACAAATACAAAAATGAGCAACTTATCTTGTACTACTCTGTCTTGCTTTTCTGCTGGACTATACTCGCCAACTTGAAAATAGTCTCTGAAAATTCCACCTTAAAAAAAAGTGTTTGTCAATGCCAGGCTTGGTGGCTCAAACCTGTAATCCCAGCAGTCAGGAGGCAGAGGCAGGAGGATTGCTGTGAGTTTGAGGCTTGCCTGGGCTCCATAGTGAGCTCAGGGCCAGCCTGAATTACAAAGCGAGACCCTGTCTCCAAAAAAACAGGTGTTTGAGGAGAGGTTTCTGCGAAGATGAAAGAGAAAGAAGTACCGTACAGTCTCTTAATGTAAGTATTTGAAGGCTGGAGATTTAGCTCAATGGTTCCAGCTGGAACCCTAGCAAGTTGCAAGGTCCCTGGTTCAATCCCCGGTAAGTGCATACTGGGTGTGGTGGCTCACGCTCACCAGAAATCAGTAGCAGATACCACAAAGCTGGGTTTGGTGGCTCAAGCCTATAATCCCAGCACTCGGGAGACAGAGGCAGAAGGATTGCTGAGTTCCAGGTTTGCCTGAGCTACATAGTGAGCTCAGGGCCAGCCTGAACGACAAAGTGAGACCCTGTCTCAAAAAAAAAAAAAAAAAAAGTAAGTATTTGAGAATTTTGGTGTCAGTTGCAGTCTTACAGTTTCCAGAGGAGGGCACGAACGGTCAAGTGCAATTCATTTTAGTCATTGGCGGCTCTTAGTACAGGAATTTACCTATCCCCCCACTGGCTAGCCTTTGGCAGACAGCCAATGCACTCATTCCAGGAGCAGTTATCTTGCAGCTTTTTAGGAACTGGGTTGGGCAAACAAGATAATGTGCTCTATGTATCAAGGGTCTGTGCTTCGGTCACTGATTGCTTTTTCTGACTGCAAATGTGCAAAGAAACAGATGCCCATTGCTGTAAATTCCTGCCCATCCAGCTGGGGGATTAAAAGGGCTGGTACCTTCATCTTCTACGTTCACCTTTATTTTCTTCTGGGAAACATTAAAGAACAGAACAGGCCAAGGATGTAGCTCAGTGGCACCAAACATGCCTGGCAAGCACAAGGTCCTGAGTTGGAATCCTATTAAAAAAATAAAATTTAAAATTTAAACTGGGCGTGGTGGCTCATGCCTGTAATTTCAGCACCCGGGAGGCAGAGACAGGAGGATTGCTGAGTTCAAGGCTTGCCTGGGCTACATAATGAGCTCAGGGCCAGACTGAACTACAAAGTGAGACCCTGTCTCAAAAAAAAAAAAAAATAACTGCAAATATATGGAAGAAGTTAAAAAGTCAATATACTTTCTTAGGAAAAAGCAGAGGTTCAAAAAAACACCTGAGCAAACCTTACATTTATAACTCAGATGGATCTTTGAGACTCAGGCATCCCACAAAAACAAAATAGACAGCCCTAGGGGAGAGAATCAGATTCACAGATGACCTCATTATTAGAGTCAAATATCCAGGATTCAACAAAAAGAAGTTGCAAGGCATACAAATAAATAGAAAAGTATAACCTATTCAAACAATAATGATGAACAGAGTTAGTCCCTAGAAAAGCTCAAATAGTAGATCTATTAAATAAGGACTTTAAAACCACTGTCTTGGGCCAGAGATTTAGCTCAGTGGTTCCGGCGCCTGCCTTGCAAGCGCAAGGTCCTGAGTTCGATCCCGGTAACAACATAGAATGCTGGGCATGGTGACTCACGCCCACCAGCAATCAATACCACATACCACAGTGCCGGGCATGGTGGCTCATGCCTGTAATCCCAGTACTCGGGAAGTAGAGGCAGGAGGATTGCTGAGTTCGCGGCTTGCCTGGGCTACATAGTGAGCTCAGAGCCAGCCTGAACCTCAAAAGCAAGACCCTGTCTCAAAAAAAACAAAACAAAAACAAAAACAAAAAAACCCCACTGTCTTAAAAGTGCTCAAAAAACTGCAGGAAAATATGGAAAAAGTGATTAATGTATGGCTAACATAAAATATCAAACCAAAAAGAAATTCTAGGATTTAAAAAGCAAATTCACTAGGACCATTCAAAGGCATATTTGATCAGGCAGAAGGATTTTTGAACTTGAAAACAGAACAATGAAAATGGCCAAGTATGAAGGACAGAAAGAAAAAAGACTGAAATGAGCTAAGCCTATGAGACTTACGTGATATCACCAAGCAGACCAACATATGTATTATAGGAAGTCCAGAAGCAGACAAATATCAAGAACAGAGCAGAGGGAATGTTTGAAGAAATAATAGCTGAAAACTCCCCCAAATTTAATGAAACATATGAACATACACATCCAGCAAGTTCCAAATAGGACAGTAAAACCAAAGCATGTTACAGTCAAACTGTTGACAGCCAAAGTGAACATCATCAAAAAAGAAACAAATCATCACAGATAGGAGATACTCAGCAAGATTATCAGCAGAATTCTTAACTTTTCAGACCAAAAGACATTACTTTCAAAAATTACTTTATTGAAAGTAATAAAGGAAGACAAAACAAACAACAACAAAAACAAAAACAAAAACAAAAATCCTGTCTATCAAGAATCCTGTTAAGAAAATATCTTCCAAAAGTAAGGATAAAATAAGACATCCTAGGTAAACAGGAATTCCTCAGCTTTTGTTTACCTAGCTTTTGTTACCACTATGGGTTCCTTGCAGAAATGCTAGAGAGTTCTTTAGGTTAGGGTAAAGGATAGAAGACAGTAATCAAAGACATATAAAGCAAAAATGATTTCAGTAAAGATAAATACATAGGTAAGTATAAAAGCTAGTATTGAGGACATTATGGTACATGAAACAAGCTAGGCACAGACAGGTAACAACTGCATGATCTCATTTGCATGTGAACTCTAAAAAGAGTTGAACTCAGAAGGAAAAGGTAAAATGATGATTAGCCAGGACTTTGGAATAGGGTGATTGAGGAAATGGTCAAAGAATATACAATTTCCACTGGGGAGAAGGAATAAGTTCCAGAGCCCTATTGTATAGCATAGTAAGGACAATAAATAATAATGTATTATTCTTGAAAGAGTAGATTTCAGAAAAATCTAATGCTCATACCTTTTTGATATCTACCCAAAGGTGTTGAAAATGTGTGTCCACACACAAAAAATTCTGTACAAGAATTTTACAACAGCTTTATTCATGTTAAAACTCAGAAGCAATTAAGATATCCTTCAGTAGATGAATAGATCAATAAATTGTGTTATGTATAGACAATGGAGTATGATTCAGCACTAAAAAAAAAAAAGTGAGCTATCATGGCTGGAGATTTAGCTCAATGGTTCCAGTGTCTGTCTAGCAAGCACAAGGTCCTGAGTTCAATCCTGGGTGTGGTAACTCATGCCCACGGCAGTCAGTACCACATACCATAGTGCTGGGCGTGGTGGCTCACGCCTGTAATCCCAGCACTCAGGAGGCAGAGATAGGAGGATTGCTGTGAGTTCAAGGCTCAGCTGGGCTGCATAGTGAGCTCAGGGCCAGCCTGAAGCAAGACTCTGTCAAGAAAAAAAAAAAAGAGCTATCAAGCTGTGAAAAGGCTAAATACTATACTATTCCAGCTATGCAACATCAGGGAAAGGCAAAACTATGGAGACATTAAGAACATCATTGGGGGGCCAGAGATTAGCTCAGTGGTTCCGGTGCCCGCCTAGCAACTGCAAGATCCTGAGTTCGATCCTGAGTAACCAATCACATTCAACAATACTGGGCGTGGTGACTCATGCCCACCAGCCATCAGTACCACATAGCACACTGCCAGGTGAGTGTGAGTCACCACACTTGGTATTGTTGTATGTGGTTACCAGGGATCAAACTAGGAACCTTGTGCTCACTAAGCAGCCTCTGGAACTACTGAGCTAAATTGTTTCTAGGTTCAGATATATTTTTTCCATCCTGTGGCCAAATCACAGTATTGATTGTCTTTTGTCTCACACACTGCAGTGTGATATATCTGAAGGCTGAAAAATATATCATTTGAATTTAAAAGTTATTGAGCAGTGGTAATATATTTTACATTTGAAAAATGAGCAATTATATATCTTGCCTAAAGGTTTATATTAAGACTCTAGTTTTAAACAAATCTGAGTCACTGCAGAAAATCAAGTGATGACTTATCAACTGATAAACAGAAAAATTGGGTATAAAAATGATTTAGCTTCAAAAAAATCTGGTGGAAAATGTACAAATATAGGGTGTGTTATGAGTTTTGTCTGAAATGTGGAATTTCTTCTTGGATTCTAATTTTGCAATTGGAAAAAACTCACCTGTCCAAAAGATAGATATATTTGCTTAATCGGTGGACTTGGTTCAGAAGTGTGTTCTGAATTTCTTTTTTTTGCAACAGGGTCTCGCTTTGTAGTTCAGGCTAGCCCTGAGCTCACTTTGTAGCCCAGGCAAGCCGCCGTGAACTCAGCAATCCTCCTGTCCCTGCCTCCCGAGTGCTGGGATGACAGGCGTGAGCCACCACGTCCGGCATTATGGTATGCGGTGTTGATTGTTGGTGGGCGTGTCTCCACGCCCAGCATTCTATGTGGTTACCGGGGATAGGAACTCAGGACCTCACGCTTGCGAGGCAGGCGCCGGAACCACTGAGCTAACCCTCCGGCCCTTTTTTTTTTTTTTTTTGAGACAGGGTCTCGCTTTGTAGTTCAGGCTGGCTCTGAGCTCACTATGGTGCCCAGGTAAGCCGCCGCGAACTCAGTAATCCTCCTGTCTCTGCTTCCCGAGTGCTGGGATTACAGGCGTGAGCCACCACGCCCGGCATGTTCTGAATTTCTAATTTTCACTCCATTTCATCACGCAACAAGATCCAAAGTCAAAATAGAACTCACTATTTAAGGCTCTGTATAATCAATGTTTTACTGTCTTTAACATTTACTGATGACCTGCTTTGTGCCACATACTGTGCTGTTTATATGAATTATCTTTCAATTCTCACAGAACTGTCTAATATTATCAAATGTCATTTTACAGATGAAATGAAGTTTGTCTAAGTTTAGGAGGAAGGACAGCCTTGGAATCTACTGATTCTAGAGCTCATGCTTTTGGGAACTTCATGTGGACCCCACAGTCTAATTACTATGTAACAACATTGGCACGGGGACAATTTACTTTTCTGTCAACTTATTGTGAATTATTCTACTGGCTAATTAAGTGAGATTGAAAAAACTCAATTTTCTACCACTAAAAATTATCATCCTTCATTTTCCTATTTTATGAAAGCATTTGAAAAATAAGGTTAGACAGAAATGTTTTCATTATAGAGTGTCTCACTAGAAAATGACTAGCTTTGGCAAATTCAGTAAAGAAGTAACTGCTGGGCCAGAGGGTTAGCTCAGTGGTTCCGGTGCCTGTCTCGCAAGCACAAGGTCCTGAGTTCGATCCCCGGTAACCACATACAATGCTGGGCGTGAGTCTACGATCAATACCACATACCACAGTGCCGGGCGTGGTGGCTCAGGCCTGTAATCCCAGCACTCGGGAGGCAGAGACAGGAGGATTGCTAAGTTTGAGGCTTGCCTGGGCTACACAGTGAGCTCAGAGCCAGCCTGAACTACAAACCCTGTCTCAAAAAAAAAAAGTAACTGCTGTTTGAAATAGGAAGTTGATTTGCAACGATATACACACAGAAAATCAGTTATTCAAATGATTTTAATAAATGCTTTTTGGTGAGGTGAGCAATTATACTTAATTAGGATAAAGTTTCAGTTTCCTGTTTCAAATTTGAGTCACCTATAGTTTTTCTTCTAAATGAAATTTAACACATTATATTGTGTTGACTGCCATTTGACAAATTTAAAGAACAACATAATCTGATTCAAACACTTTCACAGGAATCCTTGCCTGAAAGCTTCTTATTTCTTTTTTTTTTTTTTTTTTTGAGACAGGCTCTTGCTTTGTAGTTCAGGCTGGCCCTGAGCTCACTATGTAGCCCAGGCAAGCCTTGAACTCAGCAATCCTCCTGTGTCTGCCTCCCGAGTGCTGGGATTACAGGCATGAGCCACCACGCCCCGGCAAGTTTCTTATTTCTAAGACAGGTCAAAACAGCCTTGAACTTGGGCCTCTAAAATTTCACATGTAAATAGTAATATGACCTTACAGGATTATTGCTTAATGTGAATGTCAGTTTCCCAACTACAATACTGGGATAATATTACTTATCTCTTTGGACTGTTACTGCCTCTGAAGGACATATTATGTTATTAAAGCTTTTAAAATACACATAAATTCATTATCACCATTATTGCTCATCAATTTGATAGGGAACACAAAATAATTTCATCGTTTTTCAAAATTTCCTTTTTTGGGGCCGGAGATTTAGCTTAGTGGTTCTAGAGCCTGCCTAGCAAGTAGAAGGTCCTGAGTTCAATCCCTGGTAATCACATAGAACAATACTGGGCTTGGTGACTCACTCCTACCAACAGTCAGGACCACATATCACAATGGTGGGCGTGGTGGCTCACGCCTTTAATCTCAGCACTCAGAAGGCAGAGGCAGGAGGATTGCTGGGTTCAAGGCTTGCCTGGGCTCCATAGTGAGTTCAAGGCCAGCCTGAACTACAAAGTGAGACCCTGTCTTAAAAAAAAAACAAAAAACTTTTTTTTTCCTGTTTAAACATTCATTCATTCTACCGACCAGTTAAAAACTTGGTGAAATCTTATTTATTTTATTTTATTATTTTATTTTATTTTATTTTATTTTATTTTATTTTATTTTATTTTATTTTATTTTATTTTATTTTATTTTATTTTATTTTATTTTATTTTTTGAGACAGGGTCTCACTTTGTAGTTCAGGCTGGCCCTGAGCTCACTATGGAGCCCAGGCAAGCCTGGAACTCAGCAATCCTCCTGCCTCTGCCTCCCAAGTGCTGGGATTACAGGCGTGAGCCGCCACGCCTGGCACTGTGGTATGTGGTATTGATGGTTGGTGGGTGTGAATCACCACGCCCAGCATTGTATGTGGTTACCGGGATCAACTCAGGACCTTGCGAGGCAGGCGCCGGACCCACTGAGCTAAATCTCCGGCCCGGTGAAATCTTTTTTTATATTAATCTCAACCCTTGTTTGTCAAGTAAGTTTTTAAATTGTACTCTGATTTTTTTTTTTCTTTCTCTTGTACCTTTGTGAAAAGACCAGCCCTCGGGATTATGTAATTATGTAGCTGTTGTACTTCCATTCTCGTCTGGAATCTGTAAAAACCTTCCTGCCCTTTCTCCTTTTATAACACCCACTTCCTCTAGTTAAAACAATTTCTACCACAGGAAGGTAAACTCCGGAGAAGAATTACTTCTGCTTCCGGTTTCAGTACAAGTTGCGCACTGAAAGTCTTCAAAATATGAAAACTGGATGCTCCATTATTCAAAAGTTTTCAGTGTTGAAATGATGTCAGGAGTGAAACATTCCACTCCTGACCTCATTCCATGGATCACAGCCCAAACACACTAGGAATACTGCCTCAAACGCCGGGAAGCTCTGAACATGCAAGGCAGAGTTTAGCTCTAAAACACCCCCATCCAAGCCTCCTGTGTTTGGAAGCCGACTGCTTCTTGGAATGAATGTTCTCATTGTTGATTAGTCTACTGATGAATTTAGTAGCTGCAGAGCTGTTAAGGTCTGGGGTTAGGTACAGTTGGGTTTGGGGGGCATGACCTAGTGGGTAGTACTCTTATCCTGGGCTCCCTTCTCTCTGTTTTCAGGGTGCCATGGTTTGAGCAGCATTTCCTGCCATTGTCTTTCTGCCTTGGAGCCAGCAAACCATGGACTGAAACCGTGACCCAGAATGAACCTTTCTTCAAGTTGTGGCAGTGATTATGAAACACGAGCGAATTTCCGGTTTAGATTTGGGTTCCGTTTCTCAGATGTCTCAGTATGTATATATAAATATTCCAAAATCCTAAAACATCTAAAACACGGGGTTCAAAGTATGTTGGGTAAAGGATACTCTACCTGCAGTAATTCCTAAGACATAGCTGGGAGGTTGACCACACATTTAATTTCGCTGCTGAGATATATTTCATTGTAAAGTTAATTTGTAGGATTCTCTATCACATGAGACACTTCAAACTGTTGTAGTGCAGACCTCTAGCTCCCAACACCAGGAAACCTCAGTCCTGAGGATTATTTGAGCACAAGAGTTTAAATTGTGCCTGGGAGGCATAGCAAGACAGCACTGCTATTGGTTGAAAGTACGTACATCAGAGTATTAAGGTGGTAAGTAAACAAAAACTCCATTGGCCATTAAAACAATATTTTTACAAAAAAATCTGCATAAACACCCTAATTTTCTTTGCCAAATTTGCCAAAACAAAATAAAACACCAGAAATTTGTCATAAAATAACTGACGCTTATTATTTTATAATTCTAGGGGCCAGAAGCCCAAAAGAAAAATGAATAAATTAAATATGACAGCTCATATCACTTCATTATTAAAATTTGCAGCAGCACTTTTTTTTTGTTTTTGTTTTTGTTTTTTGAGACAAGGTCTTGCTTTGTAGTTCAGGCTGACCCAAAAACAAAACAAAGTAAAACAAAATACCAGAAATTCGTCTTACAATAATTGAAATTTATTATTTTATAATTCTAGAGGCCAGAAGCCCCAAATAAAGATGTTGGCAAGGTCACTCTTTCTCTAGAAAAAAAAATCTATTCTTTGGATTTTGCGATTATTCAGGGGCTGCTGGCATTCTTGGTGACAGTAAGGATACTTTGTGGCCGGATGGCTCCCATTTCTACCCCTGTGTTTGTATTTCTTTCCCATCTCTTTCTGTGTATCTTTTTTTTTTTTTGAGACAGGGTCCCGCTTTGTAGTTCAGGTTGGCACCAAACTCACTGTGTAGCCCAGGTTAGCCTTGAACTCACAGCAATCCTCCTGCCTCTGTCTCCCAAGCGCTGGGATTACAGGCATGAGCCACCACTCCTGGTACTGTGGTGTGTGGCACTGATTGCTGGTGGATGAGTCACCGCAACTGGCATTGTGGTATGTGGTACCAGGGATCTAAATCAGGACCTTGTTCTTGCTAGGCAGATGTTGGAACCACTGAGTTAAATCCCCGGCCCATGTGTGTTGTTTATCTTCCAAGAACACACAACACTGAATTTAGGATCCACTTAGGTAATCTGACAAACTGGAATGATATCAAAACATCTTCAAATTATATGGGAAAAGGTGCTTCTTCTAAATAAAGTAACATTCACAACATCCAGGGTTAAGGCATGGTGATCTTTCTTTGAGCCACCATTCAACCCACCATATCTACTATCTGATACTTGTGGTACAGCATGTAGGAAATACTAGATGAATATTTGACTCTTTTGATTAGGAAATCTTCAAATTAAGGAGTTTTGGGGCTGGAGATTTAGCTCAGTGGTTCCGGCAACTGCTTTGAAAGCGCAAGGTCCTGAGTTCAATCCCTGGTACCACATTCCACAATGCCAGGTGTGTTGGCTCACACCTGTCACCCCAACACTTGGGCGGCAGAGGCAGGAGTATTGCTGTAAGGTCAAGGCTTGCCTGCACTACATAGTGAGCTCAGGGCCAGTTTGAACTACAAAGTGAGAACCTGTCTCAAAAAAAGAAAAAAAAAAGGAGTTTGTAAACCAGGCATAGTGGTATCCTCCTGTAATCCCAATACTTGAGACAGCAGGATCATGAGTTCAAAACTAACTTGGGCTACCCAGCAAAAACCTGTCTCATAAAACCAAAATGAACTCATCAAACAAAACAAAAGAAAAAGCTGAGCATGGTGATACTTGCCTTTAATGTCAGCACCGCAGGGGGCTGCAGAGGGACTACTAATTCAAGCCTGGTCTGGTCAATTTAGCAAGAGCCTAACACAAAATTTTTAAAAGTTTTTTTTTTTTAAATGGGAGTGAGGGCTGTAGAAATGGATATTAAGGTAAAAAATGAAAAAATGGGAACAAAGCTTATGGATATGGGGGGGTGGAGGGGCCGAAGGGAGGGTAAGGGAATGCACAGGTGCAAATTTTCAATGATGAATGTGATCATAATGTATACTTAAAATGTACCAATAAACTCAGTTTTAAAAAAAGAAAATACCTCTTTCTGAAACTAAACTGGCTGGCACACATCTATTGTGACTGAGGCCATATTACAGCTAGATGAAGGAACTAGAAAATCTATAAACTGCAATATGACCCATGATGGGACAGAGACAGGAAAAGACTTGGTAAATATTACTGAAGTTCTTGGGTATTATATCAAACTAAAATGTATGTAGAGAAAAATTCAGGGCCTCCATGGAGTCCGCAGGTTTCAAAAAGTCCACTTTCAAAATTCATTTACTTTATAATATTTCAGACCCATCAGAAGACATA
>PVIC010015648.1:0-35044 GCA_004025085.1 Thryonomys swinderianus
ATTAACTGCCTCTATTCTGTTTTAAGACAATCCATTTAGTGAGTACCTGCTATGTGTCACAATGAAGAAAAATACATTTTTAGAGACATGCACAATTTGATGAGAGGGGAAACATAATTATAAGACAATACTACAAATATAATTAGACAGTAAAATAGAACACAAAAAAATTAGCAAATATCTCAGAAGAGTAGAAATTATCAGAGAAGACCTCAAAGAAGAAAGCACTTTGACTTTTGAGCAGAGCCTTTAAAGTAGAGATATTTCTTTATGCAGCCTCCACTTGATGGACATTTGAGTCATTTATACAAACGGTCATACCTTGAGGACACATTTGTAAGTGATATAAATAAGTCACAGATGTGTAAATACTGTATCTTTTTTCTCTGGTATGAGAATCTGAAGATTTAAATGAGTTCTAGAATATATGATAGATACTGTGAAATAGAAAATATTCAAAGGGAAAAGGATAGGGGTCAGTAATGAGGGGAAAGAAAAAAATATGATGTTAAAAAAAGAAAGAAAGCATCTGTATACAGGGATGGGGATTTAGGGTGGGTAGGGGAATGAGTAAAAATGAAAACTCACATCATATACTAGTATAAATTCCCACTGTGGAGTGTGATCATGATGTGTACATAAAATGTACCAATAAAGAATTTAATTTTTTTAAAAAGGAAAAAAAGCAGAGATATTTCTGGGTTTGGGAACAATGAAAGCACCGAATTTTACATTTTACCATTCACCCTAAAAAAAAAAAAAAAGAAGAAGAAAACTACTATAAAAATATGTATCAGAAAAATGTGCATCAAAAGTCCATCTCAAAAACAAAAAAAACACAAAGCCAAACCAACCATAATGAGAACACCCCAAACTGAACTTAAAATCTTCAAACAAGCATTTAGGGTTTAAGAAAAACATCCTGAAACAGAAACAAGTAAACAAACAAGAAAAAGAAGAAATGAAATAATTCAGGAAAGAAACAAAAGAAGTAAGGGAAGGGAACTCACTCGGCAAGGGGATGAACCTGTGCGTGGCACAACTTGTTGGCTGGTGAACTACAAATAACCATTGTGGGCAGGTAGGTAGTGCTGGATCACTGAGACCACTGAAAGATAAGCTAAGGTCTACTAACAGCATTTTCAAAGCTGAGATGAGAGGAATAAACAAGGAGGAAGAGATTAGGTTTTCATTCAGTGAACTCCACTTAAACTCAAGATCTACCACTTACTACAGTTGTGATGATCAATTATTATTAATGTGTTAAGTCTTTATTTGTAATTCACAATTGGATGGATGGGTGGATAGATAGATAGGAAAGAGGTGACAGATCAGGTGGAAAATAAGTAGACCAAAATACATGCACACAGATAACAGTTGTACTTGACCTTGGTTCTTCCCCCAAGTAGAGTACCAGAAAGGGACCTAAATGGAGGAAGTAAAGGCTCTACGGGGCGGGGGTGGTGGTGAAACTAGAAAGAGAATAAAAATACAAAGGTACATAGTCACTGTTGTGGATCAGTGGAGCTCAGTCTTGCCTGGGTTCTCCAATGAACAGCTAGAATACCCTTAGAGTTATCTATGCAAGGACTGAGAGAAACATTTCTCCACTGGCTCCTCCACCCTCCTACATAGGATTGTCTCAGGGGAAGCATTACCATCCCTACACTTTCAGGCTGCACATATTGGCATGCCTTCTCCTCCACTCTCCTGCTGGGCAGGTAATGGAGACCAGAGCAGAAAGGAAAAGATGCACGGTGAGTGTGCTTGAGATCCTGCAAGCCAAAGCCTGCACAGAGGGCCTTAAAGAAGAGATGAAGTGGTACTTAAAACACAATTAACACAATATAGCTCAGAATTCATCGTGTACTTAGTCAGTGAGTCAAGGAGCTAGCACTGACTGCTACTATCTAGTGATGACAGGGAGGAACTTTTGTAGAACTCACGGGATATTTCTTGTTGGTTCCACATCCATGGAATGATGAAAACGTTTTCCAGCAATTGTAACTCAACAAGAGCCCAGCATTGAAAGGCTCCTGTCAATCAGAGATAAAGGACTGAATCACACAACTCAAGTAACATCCGGGTTGGATGCCCATCTTTCGTACTCTACGACCTATTAGCCAGTGCCCTAGATCTCTGTGGGTCAGGGTACCCCAAAGGCCAAGGTGGCCTAATACAATAATTATACCCTTCACCTTGCTCCTAAAGGTAAGTGCCACCATCTTGCCTTTGTCATTCCAGAATCACTTTAGTTCTGATGCTAAGGATCCCAGTTCCATACAAGGATCTCCAGCCATGCCTTCTCAGCACTGCATTCTTTATTTGATGAAACAAGTGTTTCCTTCAACTCCTCTAAAAAAAAATCAGATAATGTGTTTTCCTGTCTCATATAATTTAGTCCACTCTAATACTTTCTCTTTTCTATCTTGCACACTTACCTAATATGTTTCAGATCATATTGCTGTTCAAGCTTCAAGAAGCCATCCCAGCAGTATATTACAACTAGGTTACTATAATGTTTAATACAGAGTTATGAATGTGCTCCCATGGTAACAGAATATACTTAATGTCAATAATTCTCCTGTATCCACCCGTGTTCTCCTCTCCCTTGCCACCCCTGCTCCATCCAATAATTTCCAGATCCATTTCCCACATGTTCCTCTTGTTTCTACTGTATTAGCTAGATCCTGGAATTATCTGCCTAAATAGTCTCTCCCAGAATAAGTACAGCGACCTGATCAAACTACACTGAAATTGTATTGAGTTATTTTTCTGGAAGAAATACAGAAAAGGGCCAGGGTGCATCTTCAGGCCAAGCATCATCTTGTGAGGCATCCACTTTGATAGGGTCTTTCCTTGGTCTCCAAAAGAGGGAAGGCTATTCTTATCTAACAAAATGTTGATCTTTCACATCCAGAACCTTCAAAGAAATACAGAGGTTCGACATTCTCAGGCTCTTCCATCTAGACACCACCTTCTGAGATCTCAGGAGCTGCTTTTTCCGTATTAGGGCCCTGACTTTGGCCTTGAATACCTGTCAAGAGTGTACTGGACAAGCAGAACCACTGTGAGTAACAGAAGGAACTTAGAAGGGTTCGGCCTCTCACAGGTGAGGGAGTTGGTGAAATAGTC
The DNA here is from genome assembly GCA_004025085.1 of Thryonomys swinderianus. Lineage (NCBI taxonomy): Eukaryota > Metazoa > Chordata > Mammalia > Rodentia > Thryonomyidae > Thryonomys > Thryonomys swinderianus. The sequence continues at coordinate 3,136 of PVIC010015648.1, forward strand.
TCTCTACAACTGCTGGTTTCACTTGGAGTTGAGGCTAAAGACATCAGAGAAGGGAGCTCGAAAGGAAAGTGTCCTGGTCGGTTTATTGTCATAGGGATGCAATACTCAACACCCACAATGTAAACGATGAGATTATTTTTGCTTGGGTTTTCTGATGTTGTCGTTTTCCAGCACTGGGGATCAAGCTCAGGGCCTTGTGCTTGCTAGGCAGGCCAGAGCCACTGTGCTACAACCCTGGCTCAAGCTGGCTGATTTTTAATTCCCAAGGCATGATGGTATGGCCAGGTTACAGTGCAGGCACAGTTGCTCACCATCAGAGAGATGAAGGGAAGAACTGGGAAAGAAGAAACACTGTTTCAGGTCACACTCCCAGTGACCCGCCTTTTCCACAAGACCCCAACTCCTAAAAGCAAGTCAGCTATAATACCCCATAAACCCACCCCACTTTCAAAAGCCCCACCTATTGAGCACATAAGGCTTTTGGGGGGACATCCAGATACTAACCATAACAAAAGTCAAACATGAAGTGAGAATGAACCACGTTAAATTAGAACCCCAAAGATAAGCTGGAACCCACAAGGACAAACAGAGTCCGTATCTGTCTCTACTTTCGGGCCTCCAACCTCAATGAGGCTGAAAAATCTGCAGGAAAATTGTACACACTGGTCTAGGATCCCAGAAGCTAATGGACGGGATCCAGCAAGAGCTGGAGGAGCTGCAGGCCCAGCCACTGCTCCATGCCAGCAATATGACACAGCAGATCAGCAACAACGTGTGGTGCTGGAGCAGAGCCTCGTATTATCATCAGCCTTTAGACATAAAAGATACACAGGTGCTATTTTATTTTTGCCCTCCAATCTTACTCAAAATTATTCTTGGTGCCTCTACTAACGCAAAATCCCTAAGAGAGTTCTGAGAAACATAGTTCCAGGTTAGCCCGGTGAACACATTACAAACCACACAGAAAGTACCCAGCTCCGTTCTCCTTTTGATTAAATCCTGAGCCTGGTTTTTTAATATTACCTGTTAGACCCACTGGGACAGAGGATCTTTCTAAATGCTGCCATGAAAGTCCTCTTTTCACAGTGTACATCAATAATTTGCTAACCCATTGTTTTCAAGGTTTCAAAAGATAAAAGGGTTAGTCATCTCTGAGCGCGTATACTCAGCACTGTCTTTAAGTCACTTCAGTCCTACAGTTATGACATAACCCAACTCTTCACCTTCCATTCTAGTCCTAATCCCTTGAAGATAAAGGTCTTAGTTAAAGTCCTTGTTCGATTTCAAGGGTGAGTGACCGCACAATATCCCACCCAAAGGTATGTTTTCCAGAGGCATTCTAGGTACTCAGCTGTTTTAGCCTGGAGGCATGTAAAAGGAGTTCATTTGGAAAGTGACACCAGGGAGAAGAAGTGAGAAAGAACGGAGTGAAATAGAAGCCAGCTCTGACTAGGGTCCTAATCCTTGGAGTAAGAATCAAAGTCCTGGGGCACAAAATGGAAAAGGTGCAGCACGTGGTCTTCGGGTGAGCTCATACCAACAAAGAACTGTTTGGCACAGCTACAACCAGACTCCGGACTGGGGAAGAGTGTGAGGTGATTCACCAGAGGTGTCAGATATAATACTCATCGCACGGGTGTGTCAAGAGGATTAAATAAGACATGCAAAATGCCTGACGGTGATATGACAACAAAACTCAGTAAACTGTAGCTGTTTTCGGTAGGTGAGACACAGAACTGTGATTGCAGCGGTGGCAACAGCAGGGCAATAAACAGAAAAGGGAGGGAGATTGCAGAGTTCCAACTGACACAACAAGGAGAGAAAATGGTGAGCCAGGAGGACAGAAGACAGAGGAGGAAATCTAGCATATTTCTAGGTAGGATCCCAGCAGGGTGGGAAATGGTAATGTCATTCAATAAAACAGAAAGCTGGAGGAAGAAGCATTATTTAACTTGAGACACCTGTGACCATCCAACTGTTTTATGTTCCTAGGGCGGTTGGAAGTATCTAGTGAGAAACTCAAGAAAGGGGTGCAAGCTGATGGGAGACTGTTCAAGTCATAACAATCCCTCAATCTCCGGGAAGAGTAGAAACAGTTACAAGAAGAGAGAAGCAGCCTGTATAGTAAGACGCTGAAAGAAGTATAAAACTCCCCTTTCAAAATCTGGTGGGAAGGAGAACAGTAATAACTAAAGACCACATAAGTTTTATTTGGTCTTTTGTTTTTGTTTTTTTAACAAGAAGACTGAACTGTGTGAAGCAAAGACAGCTTAAGGACCACGGGGGGAAAAACTAGAATGAAGTCTGAGATGTGGAAGTTTTCTTACATACATATTAGAGAACAATCTGCCTAGATCCCATTTAATATGTCAGGTTTGTTTTTAATACAACAACTAGAAAATGTACATTTAACATCCCATTTCCCAGGACCAACCTAATAAGATTATAAAATAGATTTCTTTAGTCAAACCTTATCTTTTCTTATTCAACATTACAAAACAGAAGCTCCTTAGACTGAGTTAGTCTCAGTCAAAAAGTGACAATTGTATGCAGTGAGAAAAAAATCTTTTTCTGCTACTTGAGGTTGTGTTTTGTTCCCCTTTTTTGTCAGGAGGTATAATTATTTATAAAGCAATTTATCAGATAAGCTCCAGTGTGGGCAGCACCAGGGCAGTACTGACAGCACAGACATTGCTCTGAACGCCAGAATCTTAACTCCTTCTAGAGGCTCCAATTTGCCCAATTCTAGCAAATAACACAAGAACTGAAAAATAAGCTAGCACATCAAGTTCCTTTTAACTGCCAGGTGGTAAGCTATTCTGAAGCTGTTTAGATTTGTGGTTGGGCCTCAACCCATGTCTCTGGACAGCATTCTGCTGGAGGCAGAACAAAGTGATGTTTAATGTCTGTGTACTTTGAAACAACGCTGCTCACTTTTCTCTTTTTGCCAGGGTCACTTACCTTGAAGACTCACTGTATTTTTGGTGTATGAAAGAGCGGTGTTTACTTATCCAAGTGATTCTGGAATTACACGATTGAGCCAATATGAAAACTGAGTCAGTAAGAAAACAAATGCTTATAAAGCAGTAACAAACAGCCTTTTTTCCAATACATGTACCAAATAAATTTAATTTAGAAGAACTGAACTAAATATAAAACACTTCAAAAAGAAGAAACAGAATGTTAAGCTTACTAAGATTTTTGGCATGATCTAGAGGACATGCTCAGAGAACTGACCTCCATGGAAATCACAAAAGCATTTCAATGGCTTTGCCCAAAAACCTCCTTCCCTAAGTTGTTGTACAACATTCAACTTCATACAGCATGGAAGTTTTCTATCAACTTTCCGGGTGTTTTTCTGTACCAAGGAATTTTTTAAAAGATCAGGATAACAATCTTTTTTAAACAATGAAGTTATTTTTCTTGAAAAGAGAATTGCCTTTTCTTCACAGTTTACAAAGAAAAAAATTCACACTCTCAAAATTCCCTTGTTTTCCTGTCACCAAATCTGCAAATACACCTGTATCCTCTCTCTCCTTCCCCTGCTGTAACAGTGGCAGGTCTCTGGGCCAGCGTGCACCCTACCCCCCACCACACTGAATCTTCAAGCTTAATCTAGTACTATTCATCTAAAAGCAACGAAATAACAAACAAAAACCCTCCATCAGCGCCACAGGCCTTTCTGAGTCCCTCTCTTCAATCCCCTCCAGAACCAAGTCTCTCAAAAGTTCTCTTTACTTGCATTCATTCCTCCAACTACTCCAATCTAGCTCTTTCCACCAAATCTTCACCAAAATTGCTCTTCATAATGGTAATCAGTAGTCCCACAAATATCTACCCTCATCCACCTGCAAATACCTCTCTCCCGGGTGCCCACAATACCACAAACTTCCTAGGGTGTCTCCAGCTCTTTTTCCTGGCTCTTCCTCCTCTGTATCCTCTCTAAGCAATTCTTTCTCTGTCCCATTTCAGGGCTCTGTTCTAGTTCCCTTTCCTCTCTTTTCCATTCTACAATCTCTCCTAAGGTGATCTTACCTACTTCCTAAACTTGAAGTGTCATTTAAAGCTGATGATCAGGATGTTTATGTGCAGCCAGGACGTCTTGTTGAATTCCAGCCCCACTGATGGTTTAAATGGGACTTGAGGACAGACTGTTTTGGTTTCATAACCAAATCTACTTACTTCCTACGTAGCATAACTTACCGACTTGGTAACCTCTCTAGCACTCAGTTTCACTATCTGTAAACTGAAATAGTAACAGCAATCAGATTTTGTAAATTAAATGACTTGATGAGAGCGCCTACCATACAGCTCATAATAAGCTTTCATTGCCCATCATAACTATTACCATGTATGTTCATGAGACTATAACAAATGCCCCTCCAACTTACTTTTGTCTGTTAAACTGGGTCTTATCATTTTACCTGCCCTACATCCATCCATCTCTCCTCATTGGTGACCTGGGAATTCCAAAGTGGAATTCTAGTGATCTCAGTGACACTTGCTTTTGTATCTTTTCCCCTTAAGCAAATAAATATGATGTAATATCATTCTTGTAAATGAGATTTTGGACTTGTCTTAAATCAATTGTCTTTATAATAAAATTATTCAGCAGGCCTAACCTAATCACATGCGCTCCCTTTAAATCTGGTCCTAGAAGATAAAAGAAGTCCAGAACTCAAGAGACTCTCAGTAGTCGGAAGAAACTGACACGGGTTTGCTGACCTGAAGCAAACTGTATCTAGAAGCTGACTGTGGCTCCCAGCAGAGAGCCAGCAAGGTAATTGGAAACCCTGGCTGACAGCTATAAGAACTAATTTCTATCAACAGTAAGCAAAAGCCTCAAGTATGTTTTTGCCCAGAACCTCCAGACAAGAAGCTAGTCTGGCCAACTCCTCATTCTCAGCCTTGTGATATCTTGAGCAGAGAACCCAGCCACATCATGAAGACTTCTAAACAGCCCAATATCAGCTAACAGCTGTGTGTTTATTATATGCCACTACATTTGTGACAATTCCTTACATAGCAATCAAAAATTAATACACCATCTCAATAAAAGGCAACTTCCCACTAGAGGATTTCACATTGACACCTCATTCCAGTAATTTGATCTTCAAATACCTCTCAAATATGTTCACAATTATTTGGTTCAATTATTACCTTTATATTACAACTCAAGTTCTGCAGTAGTTTTCCAGCTGACCTCCCTTCATAAACCTCCCTCAAAGCAATAGAGTCATTTTGTACAACACAAAACTAATCTCACCACTTCCAACTAGAAATTCTTCAGTGGCTTCACAGTGTACACAATGTCTAAACATTTTATTACAACCTACAAAACTCTGCACGAAATGACTGCGGCTACCTTTCCATCGCCATTTCCTATGATTCTCCTACTTGGACGTGATGTTCAAGCCACAACCCTCTCCTCCAGTAACCCCATTTCCCACTTTCAGACCATCTGTATTGCGTCCTTTGATGGAAATGCTTTGACCCTACTCTCATCTCTCACCCATGACAGCCAGCACCCTGCTTAAGCACCCCCACTTCATGAAAACCATTTTCTCGACCCTCACCCAATGCAGGCCACCCCATTAGGCTCTCTCACAGAATTCTGCCTATCTTCAGAGCTTACCACACTTGTAACCTTCTAATTAGTACTGAGATCATGTAAGATTTCTCTCTCAGTGATGTAGAAACCATGTCTCATTTGTTTCCTACTAAAACACAGCATGTAGGACAGTATGAAGCCCACAATAGAAATTCAGTAATCCTTCATGGATGAATAAATCTGGCTGTTTTCTCAATTCTTACACTGTAAAATTAAAGTTAGGAGATTCAGCAGTAAAAAGTAGTTTTAAGTCTCATATGTGTATAGCCCCATTAGACTGGTTTCATTCTAGCCCTGATGATGATGTTCTTTACCAATAAAGGATAGCTGGATACAGGAAAAACAGACATAAGATCATGAGAGTGGATCAGTATGAAAATTTGGTGTTTCTGCACTCCTAATGCAACATCTCTAGATACAAAGTGTAACATTATCCTTATTGCCTGTTTGAAATAATCCTTCATTTAGAGAAAACACATAATCCTCCTTTAGATTACAGAAGTGGTGAGAGGACAGAGTATTTCCAATGACTGAACTGTCCAGTTAGGGGAGGTATATTCTACACATGTAAGAAATCAAAGGCTATAAAGAGAGTGCTGTGTGGGCCGGAGGGTTAGCTCAGTGGTTCCGGCGCCTGCCTTGCAAGCGCAAGGACCTGAAGTTCGATCCCTGGTTACCACATATAATGCTGGGCGTGGTGGCTCACGCCTGTAATCCCAGCACTCGGGAGGCAGAGACAGGAGGATTGCTGAGTTCGCGGTGGCTTGCCTGGGCACCATAGTGAGCTCAGGGCCAGCCTGAACTACAAAGCGAGACCCTGTCTCCAAAAAGCAAAAAAAAAAAAAAAAAAAAAAAAAAAAAAAAAAAAAGAGAGCGCTGTGTACCACCTCCACATTTTCTGCCTCTAAAATTCTTTCACTTATTTAGTTATTTTTGCAGTGCTGGGCATTGAACTCAGGACCTTGCACTTGGCAGGCAGGTGTGGTACCACTGAGCTACATCCCTAACCCTAGTATTCCTTTAAATATGACTCTATTTTATTGGTCTATTATTTTGGGGTTTTTTTCAAAAATCATAAGTGCTACTTAGTAATCACAGAACTCACGTTCTTTTGTGTTTGGGAGAAACATGAAAACAGCACAAACACAATATGAGACAGATTTTACTTAAGCAAAACACCGGATGGATAGAAAGTCAAATGTCTTGCCATGTTTTCAGTCTTACTTATGGTAGGCACATGTGTATTTAAAACTAAATGCCCTTATACAACTATGTACTTAATCTTGGCTTTGGCATGGAGAAGATTTAATGCACATCGGTATGGTTAATTAAAACAGAAGGAAAGAAGAAAAACAAGAACAAACACACGAATGGCACCAGGAGGCGACTAAGACGCATGCCCCATCACATTAACTGGTGTGGGCCTGAGATCTGACACTCTCACGCTGTTAGAGGTCTGTGCATGGCCCCACTTCCGAGCACTCCCAGGAAAGCTGAACAGCTGGTCCAAAGCAACACAGCTAGGCCTGGTACTGACACCAGAAAGGAATCTTTGGAGAGTCCTCAGAGAACACAGCATTCTACTTATACAAAGAAAACACTTGTTATCATTTCCTATGAAAATAGTTGTTTAAATAATAGGCTGTTTCCCATTCTGTCATATTAGGTCATTCATACCTGGGGCAAAATTGTCTCTTGGTTCATCCAATTTTTTTTTTTTTTGAGACAGGGTCTCGTTTTTTTTGTAGTTCAGGCTGGCCCTGAGCTTACTATGTAGCCCAGGCAAGCCTTGAACTCAGCAATCCTCCTGTCTCTGCCTCCTGAGTGCTGGGATGACAGGCGTGAGCCACCACGCCCAGCACTGTGGTATGTGGTATTGATTGTTAGTGGGCGTGAGTCACCACGCCCAGCATTCTATGTGGTCACCGGGATCAAACTCAGGACCTTGTGCTTGGGAGGCAGGCGCCGGAACCACTGAGCTAAATCTCCGGCCCGGTTCATCCAATCTTAAGCATGATTACTGCTATAAAAGATTAACCTGGAGCACAACGGCACATGCCTATAATCCCATATACTCAGGAGGCTGAGGCAGGAGGATAACATTCAACATCTGCCTGGGAGACTTAGTGAAACAGTAGCTTACAATAAAAAAACAAAGAGGACTAGGGATGTAGCTCAATGGTAGAGCACCCCTTGGCTGGATCCCCAGTACTGCCAGGGGGAAAAAAAAAAAGATTAACATACATTTGGGAGATTATGAACAACACAAGTTTGTTTTCTTACAGTTGTAAAGATGAGAAGTCTGAGAATGAGTCTTATGGTGCAAAAACCAAAGTGAAGGCAGAACGGTTCCTTTAGGACACTCTAGGAAAAGTATGGTTCCTAGTTTCCGGAGGCTCCCACATTCCTCGGCTCATCCATCCTCCAGCAATGGCACCTTCCACCTGTTTCTGCACCATGTCTCTTTCTCTCTCTCTGATTCCATCCTCTCGTTCTCTTCTGACTCTTGCCGTCTTCCCTTCCCAGGACCTGGTGATCACATGGGACTCATCTGGCTTGTCCTAGGATAATCTGTCATCTCAGGAAACTTAAGTCACACCTGCACCATGTCACCTATAACACAGTCACAGTGTTCACGGGGACTAAGACATGGACATCCTTTCTGGGGTCAGAGGGCCCACTGAGCAAGACTTCATTATTTACCTGTTTGCAACTATCTACACTATAAGAAAAATGTATCAGAAAAACCTATGCACCAGTCAAAGCCACAGATGGAAAATTTCATCCAACAGTTTTTTTTAATATAAAAACAAATGATAGAATTCTTTTAGGTGCCAACTTAACTTTCTATATTCTAAATAATTTGATATAAAATATTATTTACAGGATTTTTTGTCAAGAACACGTTGATTGTATAAAAAGCAGCACACCTACACAAAAACTTGAGCATGAAATAAAATAACTGCAGTAGGGTACTGTACTAAAATCAAGAACTTTATCTCCTTGTTCTCTTAGCAGTCACAGGGAAAAATATCTAGTGAATATCTTTAAAAGAAAGAAAAAAATATGAGATTGTTCATGCACAACTTTGGGAATATATGGTCTAAAGAACTCTTTGGGTCTTTGAGCCAGACTCTATCTTAGACCTTCTTCATGCTCCCAACAGACAAGACAAATGCAGGAGCCATCCTACCTGTGAGGTGCATAGAGAGACCTGGACATCACTGTGGTATCTCCAAGGCAGTAACTGCCCCAGCCTCCCCACCCTCTGCATTGGAGGGCTGACATCTTTCAACAGTGTCTATAATTGTGAAGCTTCAGCCAACACATCATGTTATGAGGTTTTCACTAGAGGAATTTTCCCCAAACAAGAGCTTTCTGGCCCTTAAGAATTCAATTCTGCCTAACAGTCCAGTTCTGTCTCTGGGAGCTGAGGTTGTAAGATGCTGCTTTGCTTTAGACTTGAGGTTAATGTAGGATCTGAAACATTAGATCTATCCCCTGAGGCCTGTCCTCTTAGACTACAAAACATAGGCGACTTTCCTTTGACATAAGAACTAACATGCCACCTCCTTTGTCCAAACAGGTCGTTTTTATTCAATTGCTAAAACCTGTGATAGGGCTGGCACTGTAGCTCAGTGGAGCAGCACCTGCCTGGCAAATGGGAAGCCCTGAGTTTTATTCCTGGTATTAAAAAAAAGGTGATAAAAAATTAAAAGGGATGTTATTTTAGGCCCAAAGGAATCAAGGCAGGGTATTGTCAATAACCAGCTGATATTTTTAACCTACTCAATGTATCCTACAAAACTAAAGACAGAGTACAAGCTCTGCCTACTCATCTCAAAGAAAGTGTGAAAAAAGGAACAAGTACTGTGAAAAATATACACAAATATATGTGTTATACACAGTATGGTCAAAAACTATGGTAAATGGTTTTAAAATTTTTTAATTCGGCCGGAGGGTTAGCTCAGTGGTTCCGGCGCCTGCCTCGCAAGCATAAGGACCTGAGTTCGATCCCCGGTTACCACATATAATGCTGGGCGTGGTGGCTCACGCCTGTAATCTCAGCACTCGGGAGGCAGAGACAGGAGGATTGCTGAGTTCACGGCGGCTTGCCTGGGCACCATAGTGAGCTCAGGGCCAGCCTGAACTACAAAGCAAGACCCTGTCTCCAAAAAAGCAAAAAAAAAAAAAAAAAAAAAGTCTCAAAAATTTTTTAATTCATTACACTCAGATATATCACCACTAATCCCCCTCAAAAATACTCCTCCCTCCCTTGGAATCTGCTTATCCCTTCATGGCTGCCCGTTTCCAAAACAGCTCTGGAAGTCCCCTTTCCTAAGAGTCTTTTTGGGGCACTGTCATGGCTGCTTCTATGTCTTGAACTGATGGTTATTTTGACTTTGGTGAAGAGCAAGAAGTTTCACAGTCCCAGAGCCAGTGAATTAGATGGATGAGGACACATCACAATAGCTTTATTTGACAGAAATTGGCATAAATGGTTAACCAACATGGGTGATCATAAAATATAGCAAACGTTTATAATTAAATTTTTACTGTAGTAAAGTACACATCATTCCCTCAAAATACTTCCTCCCTTGCTTTAGATGTGCTTATCCATTATTCTTGGCAATGTAGCTTTTACTGTAACAAGGTTTTTACAAATGTATGCATTTACCATGTCTTTCAATCACTCTTTATGTATACATGTATACATACACATAAATGTGAAAGAGAGTTGCATTGTACTTGTGGATAAACTAAGATTGTCATTGAAATCTCTGACCTTCCTACACGTAATACTCCGAATCCTAAAAAAAATCAATTGTAAGCTAAATCCATGATAAATGAAACTATATTCAAAAATAAATAGGGAACTACTGCTTTTCAGTGGGACTTTCATGAATTCTGTGGTAAAACGAAATAATTTGAAAAAGTAAATCATCACTCCTGATTTTTGTTTATTGAATACAGATTCCAGAGAATACCACCTAATTTTAATCAGTATTTTGGATATCACTAAGTCTAATACCTTTTCTTTATGGAGATAGAAACTTGGACTTAGAAAGGCTGAAGGACTTATTCCAAGTCATACAGTAGAATCAGAACGACAACCACCCCTAGATCCCTGTTAAATATTTGCTACAAAGACCCTAAATAGGCACTCCAGTAACCAATCAGGTAAGATCTGCACTTGTTGGTAAAATCAGTCAAGAACATTCCTGGGAAACTAGAAACTAGACAGAGAGAGACATAACAAGAAAAGTAAACCTCAGACAAATATCTTTTATGAATACAGACATAAAAATTCTGAAGACTACTAGCAAACTGAATCAAGCAACATATAAAAAAAGAATCATTTCAAAAAGATATGGTATCAACCCTAGTAATGCAAAATTAGCTTAACATCCAAAAAATTAATCAATGTAATATATCACACCAATAGAACAAAAAGCAAAAACCACATGATCATATCAATAGATACAGAAGAAACATGTGACAAAGTCCAACACTCTTTCATAATAAAAGATGCAAACAAACTTGGAATAGAAGGAAATTTTCTCAGTCTGATAAAGAGTATCTATGGAATTCAGATTGTTAACCCCAAACTTACCTGAGAAAATCTAATGCTTTCCCCTTAGGATTAGGAAAAAGACAAGGATGTCTACTCATGTCAATTCTGTTGAACAGTGTACTTAAAGCTCCAGCCAAGCATTTAAGAGGAAAGAAAAAGAGAGAAGGGAAGAGAGACAGATAGATAGAAAAATAAGGGGTATCCAGATTAGAAAGGGTGAAACAAAACTCTATTCATAGATGATATGATCTTGCAAATAAAAAAATTCTAGGGCTGGAGGATTAGCTCAGAGGTTCCGGTGCCTGCCTCGCAAGCACAAGGTCCTGGAGTTCGATCCCCAGTAACCACATACAGTGCTGGGCGTGGAGACTCACGCCCACCAGCCATCAATACCACATACCACAGTGCCAGGCGTGGTGGCTCACGCCTGTCATCCCAGCACTCGGGAGGCAGAGACAGGAGGATTGCTGAGTTCCAGGCTTGCCTGGGCTCCATAGTGAGCTCAGGGCCAGCCTGAACTACAAAGCGAGACCCTGTCTCAAAAAAAAAAAAAATTCTAAAGCAGCCACTAAAAACCTATTAGAACTAATAAACTAGTTAGCAAGATTGCAAATTACAATGGGTCTCTAGACATTTGCAATAAACAATCTGAAAATGAAAGAAAATTATTTGTATCAATAGCACCAAATAGAATGATTTAACAAAAAATGTACAAATATATAAGACACGGTTGAAAGAAATGAATAAAGATCTAAATGAAAGATATCCATGTTATTATCAAAGATGAACAAATAGCCACAAGTGCATGAAACAATGTTCAACATCATTAAATAAATGCAAATAAAAATCACAATGAAATACCACTTCATTCCTCCTAGGATGACTGAAAGCAAAAAGACAGATAATAACTAGTATTGGATTGCCTGTAAAGCCCTCACACATTTCTAGTGGGAATTTAAAATAGTACCTGAAGTAACTCAAAAACAGCCTGGTGGTTTCTCACAAAATTAAGCACAGACTCCATGTGACCCAGCAATTTTACTATTGGTAAACACCCAAGAGAAATAAAGACACAGGTCCACACAAAACTTGTCCACAAATATGCATAGCAACAATGTTCACACAGGCAAAAAAAGTAGAAACAATCCAAATGTCAATCTGCTGAAGAACAGAAAAACAAAATACAGTATATCTAATACAGTGAAATATAGTTAATGAGCTGGGTATGGTGGGACACACCTGTAATTGCACCATTACAGAGGCTGAGGCAGGAGGATTGCCAGGAGTTCAAGGCCAGCCTGTGGTACATAGTCAATCCAAGACCACCCTGAACTACATAATGAGAACTTGTCTCAAAAAAAAAGAAAAGAAAAGAAATACAATTGGTCAGCCACAGAAAAGGAAGTGCTCCATGCTACAACATGGTTGAATCTTGAAAACACAATGTTCAATGAAAGAAATCAGGCACCAAAAGACCACAAGTGCATAATCATATTATGATAAAATTCCAAGGCAGACAAAATATAGAAAATAGATTAATAATTGCCTAGAGCTGGAGCTGGGCAATGAAAATATAGTGACTAATATAGGTTTTTGTGTGGTTTATTGTTAGTGTGTTAGAAATGTTCTAAAATTACACTGTACTAATGGGTGTATATCTCTATACTGAACTGTCCTACAATGTGTTTATTTGTATGGTATGTAGACCAGATTTCAATAAAGATGTTAAAAAAGACATTTGAGGATTGCTTCCACCTTGTTGTCTCTCTTGGGTCACTTGTTCTGGGAGAAACTACCTGCCACATTATGACGCTCAAGCATCTTTATGGAGAGATACACATGGTGAGAACTAAGCACTCCGCCAAAATCATCTGAGCGAGCCATCGTGGAAGGGGGGCCATCAGCTCCAGGAAAAACTCTCTTCAGGTGCCTGTGGTTCTGACCAGTATGTTTGACCACAATCTCCTAAGTGAAGATCAAGCTAAGCAACTCCCATACTCCTGACCCATGGAAATCACGTTGCCTTAAGCCATTAGGGTTTACAGCAATTGTTACACCACAGTAGATAACTTTCTTCAACACTCTCCTTAGGGTTAGGCTCTCTCTCCTGATGACAGGAATCTGAAGAAGCAGTATCTTCCCAGCAACCTTTCTTCCACTAAGAGTTTAAGTTCATTCCCTTGTGTCGTGGCTGTCATGTTAGAACAGCATACCATCCGCAGCCCTAAATGAATGAACCGCAAATGGAATCTTAATCAAAGTCAAGCCAATTAAGTTCTTCCCTGAGATTTTCAGGACTGAAGCTGAGAAAAGGGCAGAATCTTTCCGGTACTGATGCTGAAAGATTTAAAACTTGGGAGCTGTCAGCAACATGGTCTTTCCCATTGAAAAAGCCAGAGTGCAGTGGAGAATGAAACCATCACATAGAGATAAGCAGAGGTTCAAGACAGAGGACAGACAATGTAAATCTCTGGTCCCAGTGATTCCCAATGCAGCCCTGTCCTTTCAGTGGAAAGACCAATGTGTTCTGTCACCCCAGTATCTAAAACAGCCAGAACAAAAGAAGTAATCAAATATGTAATGAATAAATGAACTGATAAGATAACACAATATTCTTTCAATATAAGGCCCCTTTTATCATTATTGTTCAACAGTTTAAAAGCTAAAAGTCCTGATTTATCTTTTACTCTCTTTATATTTTATACACTCCTCTATTATTATGCTTATGAAAGTACCCTTGTTATAGATTCCTGTGGCTTCTTCCCCTACATTATTTTAGTCACTGTTAGTTATCGTCAATACCCCACCCTAGAGAACACAAACCGCACAAGAAACTTACGTTTAAACGCATCTGTTTGATTGTAATACTCTGGATCCTTCAGCTTTTATAGTCAGTCATCATCTTATCAACCACATAACATCTTCATGGTACTGGAGACACAATTAACTAGTGGACTTGGTCCCATTTCATCCATTCAATGAATTCATGCAACAAATATGTGAATGCCTACCTACCATATGCCAGGGCTACCAAGGATATAATGTCTGCCCCCAAAGACCTTACAGTCTAATACAGAATGAAAGGTTTTATCATAGTACTGTATGAAGTATTACAGAAGAGATATGCATAGGCTGCTGAGTAGTGGCAAGAATTACATGGAATTTTACATAGGCAATCATACCATGAGTAATTTATTTTCCTAATTACAGTGGATTAATTTGTACATTTTACAGCAAGACACTGTTACAGAGTTATTTTAGATTTATATTCAGCCAACACTTCCTGAGTACCCAGTACAGGTCAAGCAATCTTGCTTAGTGTTTTTCCAACAGTGTCTCATTCAATTCTCACATTTCATAGATTAAAAAGAAATGAGTCTGAAAATATTGACACTATGACTTACCTCCAAATCTACACAGCTAATAAATGGAAGAGCTGGGATTTATTATTGTCTTCTAAGTCCATTTTAGGTATGCCATGTTATTTCAACTGTACAGCTGGAGCAATTTCCATGTCCTTATGCTGACATTTATTGCTCTGTCCTTCATTCTATGCATACAATACAGTGTTACTGCACAAAGGAGCAGTCACCAACTGCCCAACCTGATACGACTATATGCTTGTCTAAATTTTGAGACGGCATCACATCAGATCAAATTCCTCTGCTGCCTATTATAGCATCATGTACTGAGAGGAGCACAGTTGGCTAAAGATGGGCAACTTTCTCAAACTATATTTTAACTGTATTTTTGACCACTATATCCGGTCAGTTGTTCCAGCGTTCAGCAACACATCAAAAATGAGTGTTCATTTCCTTTGACAGTTAACAGCACTAATTAATTCAGTACAATCTCATTCTCCATCAGAAAAATTTCTAAAATGCAAACTTGAAGCAGATGATTCACACAGTAAAGAAGGGGAAATAAAGCAGTACTCATTGTTTTCTACAAAACTAGCATTGTGTGCAAAATTCAGAAACTGAGCAGAGTTGGTTGACTACTAATCCACGAGTAGGTTGCTCCTGGGCCATGGAGCAACGATTGCTAGTGAACACAGGACTCCAAGTAGCTTTTGCTGTACTGTACAACTCTACCCATACAAAGCAGTAAATCATTATGTAAGACAGGGAAGGATTTCAGAATCTTCACACCAGAAAGCAATGTGCCTGGTGCAAATCAGCTATTTATACTGAATAAAATGTACACTGAGTAAATGACTTAATAATCCTTTGAAAACATTAGATGTCTATTAAGTAGCAAGAGAAAAAACAAACTCATCATAGATTATGTTAGGAATTCAGATAGATTTCGGAGTAATTGTGTCAAGATGTATAATAATTCACAATGACCAAACAAACTCATCATAGATTATGTTAGGAATTCAGATAGATTTCGGAGTAATTGGGTCAAGATGTATAATAATTCACAATGACCGAAGGCTCAATGTTTGAAATTGTTTAATTAAGTAAGCATGAATTTGAAGCCTCTCCCATTGTCACCACAAATGCTCATCAGTAACCTCATTAGATATAATAAAAACTAAAAGAACTATTCAACAGAGCTAACTTTAGCATTTGCTCAAAATAGAAACAAGGTGTACTAGTTATATATATCAAACCTACAATTTAAGTTTCTGTACAATAAATGATTGTTTCAAGACACCAAAGACTCAGTGTGGAAAACCTTAAACGCTCATGATATTTAATGATAATAATAAGTTTAATAATAAAGTGTATTATTCAGAAATGAAAAGCTACCACATGGGATACTGGGCCTCATAAATGTAAACCCAAACTGGATCCAGTGATCCAGGTAAGCATTTTCCAAAATGAACAAACTGGACTTAATACAACGCAAAAGTAATTTAACAAGTATAAAGCCCAGACTAATTCTAGTGACTTCAAACATTAGAATGCAAGCGCTTAAACTTGTTAGTCCTTTGCACTTAGAGCTTTAAATTTATAGAGCCTGCATGTCAACAGATCCTTCAAAGAAATTCAATGCCAAGTATAGTATTTCGTGATAATCGCAAAGAAAAGCACTCAGTCCCGAGAGCACGCGGAGCTTCCTTATCTCACCGAACTGAACTCGTTCAAAGACGAGAGCACAACCCTGCCGCTTTTACCTGTCACCCGACCGCGCAGTCCCTTACAGGACAGTTCCCAAAGCCCCACCGGGACCACCCCAAGGGGAGCAGAAGGGTGAAATGACTCACGCTCCAAAACAAAGAGCTGCTCACCTCACTGAAGAAGGCGCGCCTTTCACCCTGACAGGATACAGTGACAGACGTGTCACCTGTGCGGGAAGAGCGGAGCGAGGGCATCCCCGCGCCCGCCGCGGCTTGCCGGGCTCCAGAAAACTTTCGGGCACTTCTCCCGGGCGCGCCCCTACCTCCGGGACCCCCGGCTCCAGCCCCGCCCGCCCGCGAGGCCCCGCCCCAGGCCCGCCCCTCAACCCGGCCCGCACCCCGAGTCCGCGCGGCCCCCGTGCCCTCGGGGCGCGCCCCCGCGCCCGGGTCCGGCCGGCAGAGGGCGGGGTCGCTCACCAGTCCGCAGCTCGTGCTTGACAGTGAGGAGCTGCTCGCCGCCGTCGCCGCTGTCCCCGCTGATCCCCACGTCGCAGCTGCCGCTGCTGCTGCCGCCCTTCTCCTCCATCTTCTCCTTTTTTCCGATCCCGCGGGTCGCTCCGAGGGGAACCCAGGAGGCAGCGGACGCCCGTCCCTTCCCAGTCCCTGCCGCAGCCCCAGGTGCCGGGGTGAGGCGGCTCCACAACTCGGACGCAAAGACGAGTCGCTTTCCCGCTCTGGCCACACGGCTCTCTCCTCCGCCTCCTCCCCCTTCGGCGGGCACCGCTAGTACCGCGCAACCAAGCCGCCCCCTGCTCCTCCGCCTCCTCCTCCGGGCCGCTCCGCCTACAGCCAGCAAGGTAGAGGAGACATTCTAGGGTCCGTCGTTCATTGGGCATAGGGCGCGCGCGTCCGCCATCGCCGGCTCCCATTGGGCAAGCCATTCTGACGTTTCACGAGCTTCCCCGCCCCACTCCTCAAATTGTTGTTGCTTGGCGGGGAGGCAGGAGAAGGAGGAGCGCGGCCCCACCGATTGGTGAGACTCAAGGTTCTACCCCGCCCCATCTTCCTTTAATACGCACGCGCAGTCAAGACCTTCTCTTTCTGACCTCCCCAAAACGGTCACACCACTTATTCCACTGCTTCGATCTGTTAGTAAACAGTGTCTAGTAGTCAGGAGGCGTTCGGAATCTGTGATTGGTTACTGCTGAAAGAAGCGGGGAGGGATGATTGGGTCCTTTGGCCCGCCAGTCACTGTGGACAGAGGAGGGGCCTGGAGAAGCACTTGTCACCCACGTGTTCTTGCAGTTAAATCTGAGGGTCCCTAACAGCGAGCCACAACTGTGTGGCCGCCTGAGGACTGTATCCCTTCAGAAAGGTGTTTTTCCCTCCATTTAACCCTAAGCAAGTTAAGCGGACCTGGTGAGTAAATACATATCATTACCATATATTACAAAAATGCAGGGTCCTGGCTCCTGATGATAAATTTTAAAAATCTAAAACATTTCAAACCAGATTCTTTCTGACCGCCGAAAGGATGCAGAGATTAATAAATAGAATACAACACCACTCCTACTCCCCAGCAACTTTCAGTGGGGCATGAGAAATTGGCACCCTATGAATAAACACAGAAACTATAAAGCAGAATTTGAAATAACAGGCATACAGTACAGCATTAGAGTGGCATGAAGGCAGCAGTCTCAGGGAGGAGCTGGGAAAGGATCATAGAACAAGGAGGCGGTTGAGATTACGAACTAAAAGACGGCTGAGAAAAATACTAGATAGTTCATGCAGAACTAGTACTAAGCATAGGCCTAAAGGCGAGGCCGCAAGGGTTGTACGAGAAAAGCCTGAAAAGCAAAGCATAGCAAGATAATGGGGAACCTTGGACGCTATGCTAAACTACAGATTTTATTTAGTACACAATGGGAAGCCTCTAGTTAACGATGTGAAGCTAACACTTGGGAGTTAGTTTCTAATATAGTAAGAAGAATAGACTGAAAGGAGGAACAGAGAGAGCAGGCAAAGACAACTGCTACGAGAACCTAATATTTGGTAGCAGAAATGGGGGAGGCTTTGAAGATCACATTTGGACGTAGTTGCATAAAAGTGATCTTTTCAACTAAAATTGATTCGATCAGAGATCGCAAATGTACTTTATTGTAAGAGCTGGATAGCAAATATTCTAGGCTTTGTGGGCCATATGTTTTCATTTAGAACTACCCAACTCCGCCACTTAGCTGGAAAGCAATCATAGACAATAAATAAACAGATATGTTCCAGTAACACTTTTATGGACATAGAAACTTGAATTTCATATGTCTGAATGTATGATTCTTTTAATTCTTTTTCAGTTGTTTGAAAACATTTAAAAAATAAACACGCTTAGATCACGGGGCATTAAAAACAGGCAGTGTGCCAGATTTGGTCTGCAGGCCATAGTTTGCGGATGCCTAAATTAGACTGCCGAGAAAGAGCACAAAAGTGTTCAAAGCCCTTTCAGACTGCTGTCACCGCTTCCCAGTTTTACCTGCCTGGAACATTTATCACACTACAACGTGACTGCCTACTCATGCTATTTGGAGCCAGGCAATGACTGTGCACATTGGCTCATTTATTCACTCAACAACGTTTATACCAGTTACGTACCAAGTACTATGATGTTTTAGACGTTACACCAACTTTCACAATAATCATGTGCTAAGTACAAACATGCGAGGTTACGTACAGAATAATGGACACAGTGGGAACAAAACAGGTGCAATTTTGCTCTTGTAGATCCTTCAGGCTAGGAGCAGAGATATTAAATGATTGTATAAAGAACTGTAAACTTTCCATTGTGATCAGGCCATAAAGGAAAATTACAGGGTGCTACAATACAATTTATGCAAAGTGCCTAATTTAGGCTGGAATTGCTGAAAGGACTTTGCAAGAAAGTATTATTTAGGTTCAGTCTCTGAAGATGAGTAGGATCAACCAGGATGTGGCAAAAACTGGCATGATGCTCACCAATCTCATTTCCTCTTCCTGGACAGACAAGGAGATATTTTTAGGTGGTTTTTTTTCTTTTTCTTTCCTTTTTTTTCCCCCCTCCTTTCTCAGGTTAGGATCATATGACTGTGACCTAGACAGTGTGTTATGAACAGGTATGATGTGTGCTATTTTCAAGTCTGTGATTTTTTTTTTTTTGAGACAGTGTTTCGCTTTGTAGTTCAGGCTGGCCCTCAGCTCACTATGTAGCCCAGGCAAGCCTTGAACTCAGCAATCCTCCTGTCTCTGCCTCCCGAGTGCTGGAATTACAGGCATAGAACCACCACGCCTGGCACCACATGGTTTATGGTGCTGATTGCTGGTGGGCATGAGTCACCATGCCCAGCATTGTATGTGGTTACCAGGGATGGAACTCAGGACCTTGCACTCGCGAGGCAGGCATCAGAACCACTGAGCTAAATCTCCAGCCCTGTCTTGATTTTTTTTTTTCCTGAGACAGGGTCCTGCTATGGAGTTCAGTCTGTCCTTGAACTCACTGTGTAGCCCAGGCTGCCCTCAGACTCACAGCAATCCTTTTTCCTCAGCTCCCAAAGGCTGGGACCATAGGTGGGTGTCACCTGCCTGGTGGCCATTTTCAAATCTAGTCAGAAAACTCTCTGCATAATCTCATGAACATAATCTAGTTTACTTCACAGTCGAACTAATGGGGTAAAGGAAATTTTAGAAAGATATCCTGAGCCTATTCCATTTGAGAGACTGAGAGAAAGTCAATGGAACCTTACTATGGTAAGCAGTGGTGAGATGGCTAGGCAGAACCCCCCAGTGATGGAGTATGTGTTTGATCTTATTAATATTTGTGGCATTTAGCCTACAGGAAGTGGAAAGCAATGAAAGGAATTTAAACAGGGGACTAATATAATTGCAGAAGTATTTTCCAATGGTCACTGAGGTTAGTTTTTGGAGAATGGGATGGAGGAACAAGATGAGATACTAGGAGACTATCACTGTAGTCTGGGCAAAAGATGAAAGTGGGTGCAGTCAGTGGAGAGAAATGGAATTATGCCTCTAGGTTTATGTTTTGGACTTCATCAGGGATTGGATCTGGTGAGCAATAAAAGAAGGAATAAATAGTATGAGCAACTAGGGGGATGGAAAAACTGGAAGAACCTTTTAATGAAAAGACCAGACAAAAAGGAAGAGACACAGAGGTAATAGCAAGAGTTTAATTTGGAGACATCCAATGTTAGTATTAAATATGTAGAGATACGAGTGTGTAGCTCCAAGGAAAGATCTAGATTTGAGATATAAATTTAGCAATCACTGGTATATAGATAGTATTTGAAGCCGAAGGTATTAATGAAATTACCTGGGAGATGTTGTGAAAAGGAGGGGAGGACCAGAACTAGCCTAAGGAATTTCAGTGTTAAGCAGTTGGATGGAGAAGGTGGAGTCATAGACGGAAAAAGGAAGCCTGGGTAGTCTTGTATCCCAGAGCCAAAGTGTTTATAAGGAGAGCAGTCAGCTGTATTAAGGACCCTGGAAAGAGCTAACAAATTTCCCAACTTGGTGCCACTCATGAAAATGCCCAAAGTGCTTCTTGGTAAAGCAAATGTAAGGTAAGAAAGCAGAAGCACTGAATATGTACATCTTTTTAAAAGACATTTTCCCTTTAAGAAGAAGGAAGATGACGCTAGCTGGGAAGATCTAGAAGCTTCTTGTTCTTTGTTTTACTTTTTATTGTCAAATATTTTTAAAGCTGCATCAGTTGTAAGCTTGCTATAGCAGAAGAGTTGCTTTTAGAGACACAGACATTATGCTGAGTGCTGGGGAAGGTGGCAAGGGGTGAATTAGGGATTTGAGGGTAGGGGGAAGAGTTTACAACAACCACCATGAGAAATAAATTAGTGACCCAGCTTGGATAATTGTGCAGTAGCACTGGGAGCTCCGGTGGAGTTAGAAATCTTGAATCAGATCATTAGTTGTCTTTCTCAAGCAGTGCACCGCCCCCCCCCGGAAGTTGGAGATTAGCAATTGGGCAACAACCTGGTTGAAATGAATGACCCTGGGGCCCAAGCAGGATAAGAAAGCAGTGAAGTGTGGAGTAAATTAGTAGCCTGGGACAATAGAATGGCCTCCAGGAGCTGGAGCTAGTGTAGACTAGTTGACAACTTCAGCTATACAGTGTAACCCCCACTTGAATACCAAAAGAAAGGGAAAGAAAAATAAAAAGCATGAGTTAATTGATCTAGAGTAAAGCCTAGACTTTGGAATGTTTGAATGCTCCCCAAGTGAGCATTCAAACCAAGTTGGTAATGCGTAATTCTCCTGTACAACCTATTAAAGAGGAAGCTGGTAAGTAAGAGCCTGTGGAGTTCTGAAACAAACAAACAAACAAAAACAGCAATTTTTCAGAGGTAATGAAGATACTACATAGTATAGGAAGAAAAATTTGTAACTCGGGACCTGAAAACACTCAGTCACATAGGTGGGGTTTTTAACTGGTTTGAAATATGAGTGGTTGGCATGGAGGTCAACAGAGGAAGGAAGGTATCGAAGGTGGGTGAAGTATTGGACTTGGTGTGGCTGTAGCAGGTGGACTTGAGGTAGACGTCACTGCTCCCTAGCACCCTGAGAGATGCACAAGAGATCGGGGTCTGTCTCTGGAAGAGCAGAGAAAGGGAAGTTGTCCAGGAGAAAGTCAAGTTTCTGCTAAGGCTGAGAAAAGTAATAAAGAAGCTTGAAAATATGTTTGTTCCCCCTTTAAAACTGACTTCCTCCAGCATGGGACAGGACTGGGGGGAGGCCCCCACTCAGCCCTTGGATTCTAGACCTGAGACTGTGGCATAGTTGGTGTGACCTCACTGATCTTGGCTGACCTTCTTCATGAGAGTTGGAGGCTGAAGCGAAGGAAGAGGAGAAACCCTCACTTGCTGTAATTCGGTTAAGATCATTATTTAGGCAGAGTTAGCAGGAAGCTCCTCGTTTTTAGACTTACAAGAAGTGAGAAAGACCAGATGCCCATTAGATTGTAACCTTCCGCTTTCAGTAGCTCCATCCAAACATTCCAATATGACTAGATGAGAAACAACATCTTTCAAAAACCACATTATCAGATGTACGTTGACCAGAAGTTAAAAACTATATTATCATTATCACTATTTTTGATCCGTCAGAACTTGTACTGTATGATATGGATTCAGGAAGTTTGAGGGACTAGTTAGCTACGGAATACAGAGACCAATGTAAAACACCCATGCCTGGTTGAAGTTTATTTATTGCACCATTCAGAAGTCAGACTTTTGGAGACACATGCGATAGGCACACCCACCCATTTGCATTTACAGATTTGAAGGAAATCTCACGAAAGAGGCAGGCACAAGGAAGCAGTTTCTCACTCTAACTTCAGTTCCTTGGGGAATATCTGCAAATCCTAGAAAGCTTCCAAAGGTGGCAGATACTGAGCACCAGCCTGAATCAGAAGATTCAAGTCCCCAAAAATGCTCTGCCTGTATGTGAGGCTGGGCTGACCAGTGCACACCTGTGAGAAGCTTAGAAGGATGCATATCACATACACAGCATATCCAGTGAAAGGGGGTAAAGACATTTTGCTCCCTTCTTTCTCCTCCTTTGAATCTTTCAGAAGAGACACAAAAACAGCGCAAAGTGAAAACACAGAAAAGGTCCCATAGTTAATGAAACAAGGAAACTCTCAGAACCTCAAACCATAAACCATGAAGTATGCATGCTAAATACTGCAAGAATGACAAAATCCTTGAAGCTCACATACACTGCCTCCAGCACTGAACAAGAAATAGCATTTCCTTTGATGTTAGTGTCATTGTCCCAAAGAAGGAAATCATTAATCCTTGGGTAGAGTGGTGTTTCCCAAAGGGGAATGGTGATTTGTATTTCTAGGGCAGAATGAGATAAAATAAAGTGGTACCTGGGTAATCATTTGGTTATAGTAAGTACCATCATAAAAAATGATCCATTTTTGATTGGTTGTCTTTTAGCTTTGTCCCATCAAGAAGAAAGTCTTAATTTGAGTCAGTAGTCTTTAGTTTTGCTCTAATTCTTTCTATCACAGAAAATAGAGATCCCAGACTTAGCTTCTAGCAGACATTGTAGCTAGACCTTTCCATTTTTTTTCATTGTGCTTGTTTTAACCTTTGCTTCCTATTTATGGCAAATAATACTGGTTTTCCATTTTGCGGTAATGATATGTCTCCTTTTTCTTTTTTTTTTTTTTTTTGAGACAGGGTCTCGCTTTGTAGTTCAGGCTGGCCCTGAGCTCACTATGGTGCCCAGGCAAGCTGCCGCGAACTCAGCAATCCTCTTGTCTCTGCCTCCCGAGTGCTGGGATTACAGGGTGAGCCACCATGCCCAGCACTGTGGTATGCGGTGTTGATTATTGGTGGGCGTGAGTCTCCACACCCAGCATTACATGTGGTTACCAGGGATCGAACTCAGGACCTTGCGCTTGCGAGGCAGGCGCCAGAACCACTGAGCTAACCCTCCGGCCCGATATGCCTCCTTTTTAAATGAGTAAAAATTGGAAATTGACTTCTGATTTTAATGGGGGAACATATGGATAAGGCAAAACTTGCAATGTGGCACTCCAATGAGTGAAATTTAGATTTGAGTAACAGAGTCCAAAGACTCCATAAGAGAAACAGGTAATTTTCCTGTAAAAACCAAGTATGATAACAGGGAAGGTCAAACTCAAGGAGAAACCAGGCTGACAGTTGTTTCTTTCTGTGGTTTGTGGCCTGGCCTACAAGCCAAACAGTCTCCTGGAAGTGGGAGGGTGAATGGGGTGGACAGGCAATGGCGAAATCATAACCCAGAGAGCCTAGCTAGGCTTTGCAAGGGTCCTCAGTAACCTTCCAAGGACCAAACCCTAGAATCTTAGAGATGTTCACTCATAGAGAGAAACCAGTTTCAGAAAACACTCAGATGAAGCTCCCAAAGTCACCTTTTTCTCGAGTCTTTTTTTCTAACTCTTGCCATTCTATTTAACAAATAATTCACCATTGGAGTGAATTATTAATTAATTCTCTCTCTCTCTCTCTCTCTCTCTCTCTCTCTCTCTGTGGCAAATTTAGGGACAAATTTAAGAAATGGTTCAAGGTAAAAATAAGGAATTCTAGGACAACAAAAGAGGAATTTCTTGAGGGGAAGAAAGAAGAAGCCACTATAGACTCAACGAAAACCAGAATAAATACAAATGAAGATACAATGGGACAATACAAAAAACAACAAAGAAATTTTCAAAATTTGATAGTTAAGAAGAAGGAACAACAGACATCCCATGTGTGCTTAACTGAATGCATATTCCTGAAGAAGCCCTCAGAAGAAACAAAACATAAAAGACTGTAAGAAACTTAACCAAAATAAAGACTTGAGTCAACAAGCAAGAAGCACAAAGCACACACTATGGCAAGGTATCATGGATACAGACTGATTCTATAATGAAACACACAAGATTTAAAAAATCAAGAGACACCAAGGTTAAATGACAATGAAGCAAAGTCTATAGAACTTAAAAGTGTGATGGTGTGACTCGTGATGCCTGTTCTGCTGTTCCTTAAGCACAAAGTTCATTGACAGTCATTCCTGAGCATGAACAAACCCCGGGTTTCTACATCCTGAGAAAAAAAATTGTTTATGCTGAAATAGTCAACCATGAGATGAACCAAAATAAAGAAATCATGAAGAGAATAGAAGATTCCAAGAAAACACTGGAGCTGAGTTCTGGTTCGTTTTAAATATAGAATGAGGACCAAAGAGCTATGGAATGTATGATTACAGAACAAAATGTAAACATTAAAAACTCTCGCACTGTGAGAATAGACACCCCAAAAAACTTGAGCAATGAAAGAAAAGCATGTAAATGTACTCATCTTTAATGGTAATGAAGCAATCTAACTTAAAAAAGGAAATGCAAGAGTTTTGACTACAAAGCAAGCAGGATTGCAACTTCTTGATGATATTTGTAGTAGTTTTTCTTATCAATAAAGGAGCTATTTTAAGAATTTTTGTGGCATAGAAGCATCTAGTGGTTCAGAGATTCTACAGTATTTTACTGTAGTTTCTTGTTAAACTAAACTTAATTTTATTTAAAAATTACTTGCGGAGTAAAATCCCTCTGTTGTCAATTGATCTTTCTGTTCTGTTTCTGCACACAGGGACCCATTCAGATGATCTGTTTCAAATGTTCACTATTCTGGGAAGTGATTTAATCATGCACTTTTTAAAAAGCAAATCCTTAAAGCAAGTCATTTTTCTTGAGTAATTCAGTAGAACGTGAAGAGGGCCCCCATTTCCTTCATCCTCAGGTGCTATTCTTATGTTGATGATAACAAGGCAAGGATATTGCAGGGGTAAAGTTACAAATTAGTGGACTTGAACATAGAAAGATTTTCTGGGTGGAGCTTCCCTCATCACATAAACTCTCTTTTGTTGAGAACTGTGTCCAGCTTATAGCGCAAAACGCAGCCAGAGGCTGGAGTGAAGTGTGAAGGCCTTCCATTCAAGACAGAGAGCCTGCTGCTGGCTTCAGAGCTTGACGGTGCCACACAGAAGGCCATGAGCACTTCTTCTAGAAGCTAGGTGCAACCTCTTCCCAACATTCAGGAAGAAAACCAGGACCTCAAGCCCTGCAACAGGAAGGACTTGAATTCTGCCAGCCACTTGAATGAGCCTGGAAGCGGGTTCTTCGCTAGAACTTCCAGTTAAGAAGAGTCAGCTTTCCCTGCACCTTGACTCAGCAAGCAAAGGCTCTACTGGGCCGGCAAGGAGTTCCGACCGACAGAACTGTGGAATTACTAATGAAAAATAAGATCTTTGGTTTGAGAGGACTTGTTAGACAGCAATAGAAAACTAATATGAATAACAAGTATTTTTTCTTCATTCCAGTCATACAGGAAAGGCCTCATCATCCCCGGGCCATCCTCACCCTGTTGCATTTCTTCATTCTTTACGAGTTTGCAGAGCTCAGAATATGTCTAGAAATCCCAAATGCTCTGTAAGAAAATGAACCATTCTGTGCAGTGGCTGGAAGACTCTGGTTTGGGATTGACATCTGTGGAAACTTTGAAACAGATGATGACTTTCGCTCTAGTTGACTTTTTAAACAAAACAGATCATATATTTGTAAATGAAAGAGTTACTTTCAGAGAATTAGAGATGAAGAGGCTATGGGGGTAGGTAGGAAAGTGACAGGCTGGAGCCCAAGGGGACAAAGAATAGTGAAAATAATCCCTGCCCCCCCTCATCTATCCCCAGACTCAGTCCACAGAATCAGTCATTTTAACTATTTCTTCATATATTTTCTATTTATCTTTAAATAATACTTGTCTGGCTGGGGATTTAGCTCCGTAGTTCTGGCGTCTGCCTCGCAAGCGCAAGTTCCTGACTTTGATCCCCGGTACTGCATACCATAGTACTGGGCGCAGTGGCTCACATCTGTATTCCCAGCACTCAGGAGGCAGAGGCAGGAGGATTGCTGTAAGTTTAAGGCTTGCCTGGGCTACATGGTGAGCTCAGGGCCAGAGTGAACTACAAAGCGAGACCCTGTCTCAAGGTATATATATATATATATATATTTCTACAACTATTTGTCGATTTATCTTGTACCTTCTCTACATTCCTTCTTCCACGACAGATGAAAGTTAGTTCATTTTCACCAGCAGTGCCTCTTTCTGTAGTTATCTATGATTTCTCTAGTCTCCATTGGTCACTTTTATGACACTGACATACTCACCCCTTCATGTCTTGTTTGAGCTGCTAAAGTCAGCATTCCCTGATTCCTTTTCAAAATGAAGTTAAAAGCCTCCTTACTCTTCCCTTTAGAGTCTCTCCCATGTCAAGCTCTCAACTTCTGCCCTGTATAATTTTTAGGATAAGAGCATGTGCTCCTCTTCCTAGCCTTAATTAACTTTTCCATAGACCGATCCTTTTAAAAAAAAGAATTTCACTTACGCAATGTTCACACTGCTATGACTTGGTGAGCATCATTCTCTGAAGAGGCAAAAATGTCTGTGAGGGGCCAGAGGGTTAGCTCAGTGGTTCCGGCGCCTGACTCACAAGCGCAAGGTCCTGAGTTCAATCCCCGGTAACCACATAGAATGCTGGGCGTGGAGACACGCCCACCAACAATCAACACCGTATACCACAGTGCCGGACGTGGAGGCTCACGCCTGTCATCCCAGCACTCGGGAGGCAGGGACAGGAGGATTGCTGAGTTCGCGGCGGCTTGCCTGGGCACCATAGTGAGCTCAGGGCCAGCCTGAACTACAAAGCGAGACCCTGTCTCAAAAAGCAAAAAAAAAAAAGAAAAAAAGTCTGTGAGGATTGCTCTTGCCTTCACTGTAGAATTCCCCCCATTTCCCATCTTCTCTGTCTTCCTTTTATCTTTATCACAGCTCGTTCTATCCTGGATTCTTCATCCAGGCATGTTTCTGTGGAGTTTCTAAGCGTTCTTCTTCGAGGTTCACCACCCTCCTTTTGCACAGCCGACGTGGCTTACCTCCATGGCTTTCCTGGGTCGATCCGGGCTGGTCAAGGCATCTTCCCTCCACTTCAGGGGAAACTTTTCTTTTACAACATGTTTCCAAGTACATTCCTAAGAGCTGGTGTGTGAAAGGTCAATTTCTGACCCCTTTATATCCCTGAAAAGTCTAGCCTACACTTACCTTTGGCTGATATTTTGTCTGAGTATGAAATGCTGCATTGAAAGTCGTTTTCCCACAGAATACTGAAGGTATGACACTGTTCTCTGCCAGTGCCCAGCATTGCCAGAGAACAGCCTGATGCCTGCTTCTTCATTCTTTTATGCAAGACTCATTTCATTGGAAAAATTTCAATTTTCTTTATTTTTGATGCTCTAAAAGATCAAATTATGTGACTAAGTGGATCTTGTATTCCAACTCTGTATTTTTCATTCAGGCTAGATGTCTGGCTGGCAACATTGTGAAATTTCTGTTTCATTGATTTAATTCTGTCCCTGGCATTCTTTGTTTCCTCTTTCCAAACCTACTGTCAGTTGGATATTGCACCTCCTATAATTATTCTCTATATCTTTTGTATTTTTCTTACCTTACCAAAAAATCTCATTTTAGGGTCTCCTTTCAAGAAGAAAATTCTGAAAGAATACCATGATTTAAATCTTTCAGACTTGCCACTGATTGTTTTTATAATTTTAATGGTCATTTTAATTAATAAGACTGTGCTCTTTGTCATGTTTCTCATTTTTTTCTTCCTGGATGAAATATCTACCTGAGATTTTCTGAATATATTGATTGGAGCTGTATAGATTAGTTTGCTTTCATTTGGGTTCTCTTCCTCAAAATATCTAGCCAGGCATGATGGTGCATGCCTATAATCTCAGCACTTGGTAGGCTGAGGCAGGAAGATCACTGCAAGTTGTAGAGTGGCCTGGGCTACATAGTGCAAGGCCAGCCCGGACTATAATAGCAAGACCTTGCCTCAAAAAAAAGAAAATTATTTTCCAGAGTTGTTGACCTCCCCATTTGTTATTACTTTCTCTTTATGAAATCTTTTTATGTGCTTAGAGATTTGTCCTTATCCATTGAATTGTGAGAGTGAAGCCCCCCAAAAGCCAATTAGGAGCTCTGTGTAGCTGGGCAGGGTATGTTAACTGGAAGGCTCAGGAGCCAGAATGTCCTGAATATTTTTAAAAAATATCTCCAACACTGCAAAGCGAGACCCTGTCTCAAAAAAAAAAAAAAAAATCTCCAACAGTGAAATGTGACATTACCTCTCCCAGATGATAGAGACCTTGCTTCGGGGATCAGGGTGAGTTCAAGGACCCACTCGTCCCACATGCAAGCTTCTGATGCACCCCACCCTCCATTTTTAGCCCTGTCTCTCACTTCTTATGCTACACGGAATACGTCACATCACAAACACCTCTGAGATTGGGCTGGGAATACCAGCTCCTCTTGCCCTGCTCATCTTTCTGTGTGTTCTCCAGATAATGACCTCCAAATTTCTTGCCATTCTTTGGATTGTTGTAACCCCCCAAGGAGTGTGTGTACCTCACTCGGGAGGCCACTCATTCAGACTGTGGCTTTCCTACCCTGGTGTCACAGAGCTCGTGAGCGCTTGAGCCTGGACTCAAACCTACTGTCTAATCCCAAAGGAGAGGTCCCTGCCTGTGGCACAGAACTCGACAAACTGCATGGTGAATGAATGACAAAGGAGGACGAACCTAGGCCTATTTGACAACAGACTTTACACATGTGCTCACTTTAAATGCTTACAGCATCTTCAGGTCATATCTTTTCCGTACAAGATTCCAAATTCAAATGTTCTCGGAAGCCAGAGAGATAGCTGTCTAGAGTGGCAGTGGTTGAGAGGAGAGTACACTCTGTTTGAAGTGACAGTCACCGCTCAGCTGCAGCCACTTACTGCTACGCAGGGATGCTAACCTCCCATTGTCACCCAACGTGGCTCTCTAAACCCTCAGTTGTTAGGTAATGATTTCAAATGTCAGCGAGTAACTAAAGTTCAACCGTGGCTGTAGGCCAGCTGTGGTTTGCAGCCTATAGAGTTTGCACGTGGCAGAGAAAAGCCGAACCAGGGTTGTGGAAGAACAGAAAAATGCCAACCACCGCGGGCCCCAGCCATCACAGAGCGTGATCAAGACAAACTCAGGCAATGTGTCTTCCTTGGCCTCCGTCTCACTGAAGGATGGATCTTTCTCTTAACATCTGCAGCTGCACTACCATCCTCCTATCCTGAGCCAGCTATCTTCTTTCCTTTCCTGCTCTTGAGTAATTCTGCTCCAAGAAATCATTCTCTCTTTGGACAACAGAGCCAGCAGCACATTTCGTCATGAGCACTGCACAGGTGTTGGAGAAGGTGGGGAGGAAGCTTAGACTAGAGACCATGGGAGGTGGTCTGGTGCTTGCACAGGAGCAGTGTAATATTTGTACTCTCTGCCAACATGGGGGTCACTGTAGGTGGACTTGGGAAGAGACATATTAGGAAGCAGTCTCTACCATCACTGTCTGAAATACTCACTACATCACAGCCATTAGCACAGGCCTGCCTGGAAATTGGGAAGCAGACCAGAAATTATTTTACATTATTGAAACTTAGTTTCTGCATCTGTAAAACTGGGAACATAAAAATAGCTGTTTGTACTTCAGAGTATTGTTCCGAGAATCAAGTGATATAATGTGCAAGGTGGTGTAATTGTTATTGCAAATGAACCATTGCCTCTGTTGGAGAAATTAAGAATGCATTTGGAATGAACAAAGCTTGGGGGGAGGAAACAAACCTAAAAAAATATCCCATGGTTGTTCTGTGATGAAATTTCCAGTCATTTCAGAGTTGATGTCATTCTACCTAACACAATAGACTGCAGTTTATTTTATATAACTAAACCAATTTAAGTAACAGGACACTTAAAATGACAAGATACATCAGAAAAGATGGTGAGACCATCACCGGAAGTCCTTGGAATATCTTGTTTCTTGTATGTAAATGATAGAATGGGAAAGCCCTTCTGGAAGACGTGAGCTCCCCTTGGTTTTTAGGAACTTTGTTCATGTGCTTCTCTGCTTCCTTTAAGTGCCCCTTACACTTCACAGTCTTTCAGGAAATGCACAGATAACTGGTTTCAAGGCCATAGGCAGTTCCAATTCGATCCAGGTATCAGCAAAACATACTTCTAAAATTGCTTTGGCTGGAAGACTTCAACCTACTGCGTCATGGGCTATGTCTGCTTTGCCATTCCATCTCATTACTGTTGTGTACATTTCGTACTGGAGGGTACAAAGATTCCTGTACAAATATGTTCACAGATGCAATTTTAAAAGCAAACAACCGGAAGATAATATGTATGCTTAGCAATAGAGAAATTGTTAAATCATATTTTTATGATGAAGGATTATGCAGCCATTAAAAGTATATTTATACAGCGGTTACCCCTGGGAACAGTAGCACCACAGATGTCATTCTGTTGGGCTGGACAAGCAGACTAGGAGTGTCCACTGCCTGGGGTAAGCCAGCTGGTGCCACACACAGACACAACTGTAAAACTGCAAGGCCAGAGATTTAACTCAGTGGTTCTCTTGCCTGCTTCTTAAGCAGAAGGTCCTGAGTTCAATTCCCAGAACAACAACAACAACAAAACTGCAATCCATCTGTGCCAGACTGGTAGCCCCTGTGCCCCATGGAAAGGTGATATTTGCAGCTGTCTCAGGGAGAACTATTCACTTCAGGCAGTGGTGTCCGGCAACCTTCAGGAAAATGGACGCCACAGAGCCTGTATATCCCATGCACACTCGCACCTGGGGAAATCCCTGAGGCCACAGGGCACCATCAGGAGTGTCAGCTGAGTAAGAACAACCAGGGAATGGCATAAAAGACTCGGGGGAGCTTAGCGGTATGTATCAGTGGAAGCAAAGCTCTGTGTCCTTGCTCTAATCAAATTCAAGAGAAAGTTTCAGTAAAGCCATTGCTTTTATCCTTGACCCTGATGCACTGGAATCATGAGGGAGGGTTTACCTCAAAGTGACTGAGTTGGATAAACCCAGCAAAGGACTGTTGTCAAAGAGGGCAAGGAGCCTTCTAGAATGAATATCTCAGAAGAAGCAGCAGTAGCTCAGTCAGACTGAAATTTCCCTGATAAGGA
>PVIC010015649.1:0-28127 GCA_004025085.1 Thryonomys swinderianus
TATGCAACTTATGATTCCACTTATCCACTGGGACCTTCATTTCATGACTATTAAATCTGGGTCAAAAGCTAAATATAGAACATATTGTTTAATTTCTTTCAAACCACAAACAATTTCAAATGAGATAAATAAGATTTATATTCTTATATATCTTGTCTCCTTAAACAGCACACATTCAGCAAGAAAATAGACAAACAGATTTGTGGCCTAGGCCGAGACTCACTGTTTCATCAAATTACCATTTACGAAAATGTAAAATGAAGACAGTATCAAACTCCTGAGGACAGAAAGAGAAGGAATGACTCGACTCTAAATCAGGGCATAGAACATATAGAATGCTCTGGGGTCATCCCCACGTGATGAAACGGGGATGATCATCAGAATTAAACTGCATGAAACAACTTTTTGTGGTGTAGCTACTTTAGAGGTGTGGACAAAAAACACAGATGCAATATGAAACACAATATCCTCTTGGTGAGGAAGGAGATACCTTTCTTTGCATCATTGGGAAGACATTACCAGTGAGCCCTTGGTATTCTGTTAATCACACAGATACTGCAATGCTGTTGGTGTAGATGTTGAAAGTATAGCTGCAATGTAATCATATAAATAATAATGGTAAGCAGGTCGCTGTTCAGTCATAGGTAACTCAGGATAGATGTGAATTTTGAAAGTGTTCATAGACCACTTTTTTAACTGCTAGGAAGACTCACGAAACCCACCTCAGACCTTCAAGAACAGACAAAACTTGATGAACCCAGCTTCCTTCTAGTTCCACCCCATTCTGCCTTTATTTCCTGTTTTGATCTCATTTTCTTTCCTTCTAATGCTTTGTTCTTCTACCTACAACCTCTAATCCTTTCTGGAACACACTGTAACATAAAATACGTACAATAACCTAAAAGTTTTAAGTGTTCATTGCCAACTACAAAAATATGTTGAACTGCTGAGTTTTTATTAACCACATGAGCAAATCTTTGCTTCTGTCCCTCACAATATGCAAAATCTAAATTGATAAATATTTAGTTCAGTGTCTATAAAAGTGGAATGTCATTCATTTCATTAATGGCTCAACGGGTTATTCATAAAACTTCCAGTGCCTGTGAAAACGACTTGCCCATGAGTATGACACTCTTACATCCAAGAATTCCTGAATATGCACAGGCATTGCCAAGAATCCCAGCCAATTATACTTAAAAACAGTTACTCAGTTTTGAAAAATGATGAGTCTTTCACACATTTGCAAATTAAAACATCATTATTTCTAGGAACCGGAACATGACACTGGAAAACAAGCCACAGCTCAGTGAAATACAACACCCACAGAATCAGCAAATCAGGGCATAAAATATTTACAGGCTGCCAGTTGCCAAGGGTACACTACCTAGAGAGCTCTGCCTGACTCCTGAGTCGCAGCCCTCCTGTCCTGCCCTGGGCCTCTGGTACTGCCTGTCTGCCTGGCATCGCCCTAGAGGTCCTAGTACTGCCCCAGGCTTTCTGGTACTGCCCCGGTCTGTGTGACATTGCCACAGATTGCCTGGTACTGCCTCAGTTTACCTGGTACGTGTGAGGCTTCTTGGAATCTCGCTAGGCCTCCTGGTACTGCTCCAGTCCTCCTAATTCTGTCCCAGGCTTTTTGGTACTTCCTAAGTCCTCCAACGTCCAGTTATGCCTCATTTTTAGCAAGCAGTTACTTGACTGTTGAAACAAAAAACTGATATTTTCTCAAAATGTATTTTTGTTATGATAATCAGCAAATATTTGTCACACATAAAAATCATATTCATCATAGGGAATTTGTACCTGTATATAATATATCTTAATTCTTTTTTCCCACTTATAGAAGCTTTGTTTTCATTGTTACCCTCCTATACTTTCTTTAAACCCTTTTTCCCTTCCTCTCCTCTTTGTTTCTTTTCCCATTTGAACGTGTTCTTTCTACTTCCCAACATCTATCCTCCAAGTCACTCATTTACCCTTAGGGTTTCTCACACAAAAGAAATAGTGCATTATTTAAACTTGGGAACTTTGTTCACCTCACTTAAAATTATGGTCTTGAGGTAAATGTATTTACCTACAATGACTCAAGTTTGACCTTCTTTATGAAAGAGTAGTACTCCATTGTGCATAAATACACATTTTGCTTTGTCCATTCATCTGTTTAGGGACACACAGATATAGCTACTATCAATTGTGCTGCCACAAACATGAGTGTGCAAATATCATTGTGGTATGGTGTTTTTAACTCTTTCAGGAAGATGCCTAGAAAGGGAATAGCTGGGTCAAATGGAACCTCTAATTTTAAATTTTTGAGGAATCTCCATACTGATTTCCACAGACATTGTACCAATTTACACTCCCACCAACAGTGGAAAAGTGTTCTTTTTCCTCCACAGCCTTGTCAGCATTTGTTATTGGTTAATTTTTTTTTTTTTTTTGAGACAGGGTTTCACTTTGTAGTTCAGACTGGCCCTCAGCTCACTATGTAGCCCAGACAAGCTGTCGTGAACTCGGCAATCCTCCTGTCTCTGCCTCCTGAGTGCTGGGATTACAGGCATGAGCCACCATGCCTGTATGTATGTATGTATAGTATGTGGTATTGATTGCTGGTGGGCGTGAATCACCATGCCCAGCATTCTATGTGGTTACCGGGGATCAAACTCAGGACCTTGCGCTTGCGAGGCAGGTGCTGGAACCACTGAGCTAAATCTCCGGCCCTTGGTTAATTTCTTGATGATAGCTATTCTTTCTGGGTAAATTGGAATCTCAGTATTGCTTTAATTGGCATTTCTTGAATGACCCAATGATGTTGAATGTTTTTTGGTATATTTATTTGCTGTTTGGACTTCTTCATTTGAAAAGTGTCTATTTATTTTGGATGCTCATTTTTTGATTGGGTCCTTGAATTTAAGGGGTCTGGGGCTTTGTTTTTTTGTTTTGTTTTGTTTTGTTTTTAGTTCTTTATATATTTTAGATATTAGTCCTTTGTCTGATGAATAGATAATAAAATTTTTTCCCATTCTGTGGGCTGTCTCTTCACTCTGTTGATGGTTTCCTTTTCTGTGCAAAAGCCTTCTAATTTCATGCAAACCCAGTTGTTGATTCTTTGTAATAAGCAGTTCCTGTACAATCAGGGTTTTGTTCATGAAGTCTTTCCCTGCACCTATAGCTTCAATAGTGCTCAAGACATATTTCAAACAGAAGTCAGTAAAACCATGTTTCCAAAGCAACACCACAATTACAACAGATAACAATAAAACTGGCCAGAACAAATGTCCCCTAATATATCCAAATCTCAGTGTTCAGGGGTCTTGGCTACCACTGCTTTCCTTTTAAAATCATTTCTCCTTGTGCCCTAGATGGAAACTACAAAGGTGTGTGGTGATGTTTCTCTATGTGGTTCAGAATCCCAGGTGCCCTGCACCCTACAGAGAAAGGCGGGGCAATAGGCAAGACAGGATCAGGTCAACTGCCTTAAATCACAGGGCAGCGCAGAGGGACACATTCACTCTCTAACAGAGCCTGAGGGGTCCTGAAGCTTGTTATGGTTTCCAAAATTCTTTCATGGAAGATCCCATAATCATGGTCAAGACCTTTGGCACTGAAATGCACAAGTCTAGGTAGGGTTGGCCCCTGAACCATCCAATCTGCCAGAAATGCTATGGTGCAAATTGTGCCAGTAAGTCCCAGAGGCTCCAGTGAAACAAACACAGAATAGACAAGAGGAAGACTATGTGAGGCCTCCAATCGTGGTGGAGTTCATGTGCAGTCTCTGGGCACGGGCCTGGCCAAGGCTACCTAGCCAGCACCAACTGCTAAAAGCCAAGCAGTCTGACTAGTTCTTGTCTCCTAGCTATGATTTTCTTCTCCCAATTCCAAAGTCCTTCTCTTCAATTTAGAGTCATCTAGATGAGCATCTCTGCCAGATGATACCTGTGCCTCAGAGCACATGTGGCCAGACCATGAGTGCCCTTCACCAGCAGGCCACAGATGGCCCCTGTACTAATGCCCAGTCATAAGTATTTGAGGGCCTGAAGATACCTGAATTCCACCTTTCCCTGAACGAATGCACATAGTCTGGGGCCATGGGTCTAGAGTCAAGTGAGCTCCTGCATGTGGCTGGCATAGCACTGTGCTTTCCTCTGTGCCAGAGAGCAGCTCCAAGAAGCAGTGCACTGGGCACACCAAGGTGTGCCATCCCCTGGGAGCTTCCAGACTGTGGTGGACACACTGAGCTACAGAACCGGCTACTTGCTCAAAAATCTTGAGTCAAGCGTCCCTGTCCTGGGCCTGCCCCTCATCTCAGCTCCTTCCTCCTCTTCCTCCTCCTCCTCCTCCTTTTCCACATTTTTTCCCTTCTTCTCCTTCTGCTGTACAAGGAGCTCCCCCCACGCCCCTCTTCCTACTCAGCGAGTCTGCCCTGACATAGCCTGGAGCATCTCCTAGCTACTCCATACACTTTGTCTTTTTTATCTTTATTTTTTTCTAGTACATTTTTATTTTTTTTTCTAGTACTGAGAAATTAGTACTAGCAATAGTAATTTCTCTTACTATTAGTACTATTATTACAATAATAATACTAGTATTACAATTAGTACTATTTCTAGTACTAATTGAATCAAAGGCCTTTGCACTGAGCTACATCCTCAGCCTTTTAAAAAAAAAAAATTTTTTTTTTGAGACAGGGTCTCACTTTGTAGTTCAGGCTGGCCCTGAGCTCACTATGGAGCCCAGGCAAGCCTGGACCTCAGCAATCTGCCTGTCTCTGCCTCCCGAGTGCTGGGATGACAGGTGTGAGCCACCACGCCTGGTTTAAAAACA
Source organism: Thryonomys swinderianus (assembly GCA_004025085.1). NCBI lineage: Eukaryota > Metazoa > Chordata > Mammalia > Rodentia > Thryonomyidae > Thryonomys > Thryonomys swinderianus. The sequence goes on from PVIC010015649.1 coordinate 4,822, forward strand.
TTTTTAAGACAGAGTCTCCCCATATCGCTCATTTGCCTGGGCTGGGCTAGAACAGAGTACAGCTTGGCCTCAGCCTCCCAGAATGCTGTGCTACAGACATGCACCACTACGCCCAGCTATCGCCTTCACTTTTCCCAGTTATTTGCCATTGATCAAGCCGTTGGTGTTAATTTCATTTTAGTATCTTCTTTCCAAAAGACTCTAATGACATAAATTGGGAAGAAAATCATTGCATGTTTAGGAACCTCTGAGATTTTGAATATCCTTTGAGTGAAAAAGTGCCACATACCACGGAGGCCTGAGTAGTAGTGTGATTTCCTGAGAAATAGAAGCCATAGTTTCTGTTTTGCCTTCTACTCCTAGGTCCCTCTAGTCACCTCTTGTTCCCACACCCTCTCTTGTCTTCCAGTCAGAATCAATACCCAGAAGTAAAAGCTCTCAGTCCGCCCTAATTCTTCTTCTGTGTTGTTATAAGAAGGTGTGCAAAGTCTCCAGTGGTCTTGCAGCTCTCAATTGGCACTGTCTTATATATATCCCTTTAGCCTCTGTTACCTTCTGGCATATATGAGGTTCTTGAGATCTTAGTGATCTTTATAAATCTGCTAACCCTATTTCTAAGCTTTCATTCTCCTTCTGTCTTCCTACCTCCCTGACTCCCCAGTGACCATTTATTCCCAAAGGATACTACAGGTACATTTGAGACCTGCATGTTGTATACACATTACTGATTAATTCTAAATTTTGGTATTTGGACATAGAGGTAACTCGTGAGTTCAAAGTCTTCAGAATAGAAATTATCAAAACTTTTCATTTGCTGGGCGTGGTGGCTCACGCCTGTAATCCCAGCACTCGGGAGGCAGAGGCAGGAGGATTGCTGAGTTCCAGGCTTGCCTGGGCTCCATAGTGAGCTCAGGGCCAGCCTGAACTACAAAGCGAGACCCTGTCTCAAAAAAAAAAAAAAAAACTTTTCATTTTATTTACTGTGTTTAACACTGTTGTTAGTACTGATTTTATTATGGTAACAAAGATAATGTGATTGTTGTGTTCAAATATCTCCCATGATGTGCCAGAACTGAGAACTCTCAAGGGTCATTTCAGATTCAAGGAGGACAACCCAGGAAGGTGCCACTTCCAAAGGGCCCCAGATAATAGGAAGAAAGAGACCCGCAACAAACACTGGCTTGACACACCAGGCAAGGAATTAAATAAATAACATTAGTAACAGCAAAGGAGTAGAAATGAGAAAATATTCAAAAAAGCCAGACACAAAGATCACCACCACAGGGGAATTCAGGGAAAAGGGAAATAGAACAAACTGAAACTCAAACACCAGGACTCGGATGTGAGGGTGATCTGGCTGCGACATCTGTCACCCCAATGATCGCCAGGGTTGATTCAGCTGATCCGGCTGGCTAGGCGGGTGTCCCCCTCCTCCCTCACCGCTCCATGTGCGTCCCTCCCGAAGCTGCGTGCTTGGTCGAAGAGGATGAGCACCCCCAATGCAGGAGGACTGTTTCGTCGGTCAAGGGTATACGAGTAGCTGCGCTCCCCTGCTAGAACCTCCAGACAAGCTCTCAAACACCAGAACGCTCCGAGATGCCAGCAAAAGCAGATCCAGTAAAATGGAAATCAGAACTCATCTCTGAGATGAGAACAGACATATTGTCCGCATTGAAAGGACTTCATTAAAAATATCAGCAAGATGATAGAATATAAGATAGCAAAAGCAATGGAACCTTTTAAACAGCTTCAAGCAGAGCTCCAGGTGATGAAGAAGGAGAATGAAAGTTTGCAAAGTAGGATGAATGAAGCAGAGAACCGAATTTCAGACCTAGCAACAGGATAGCAGCCAATGAACAGGAAAGACATAACCTATGGAAAATGGCAAGGGACTACAAGAAATCAATCTAACAGCTTCTAGATGACTCAAAGATGAACAACATAGGACTGATTAGGGTCACTGAGGAGGCAGGAGACAGTGCAAAAGACACTTAAAAACATGTTGTTAGAGATAATGGCAGAAAACTTCACAGGAAAAGATTTGGACATACAGATAAATGAGGTCTATAGGACTCCAAGAAAATCTACACCTAGACATATAATTATCAAGCTTCTAGATACACAACAAAAGAATGACATACAGAAAGCAGTTAGAGAAAGGAAGAAAATACAAAGGGAAGCCCATTAGGATCACAGAAGACTTTTCAACACAAACACTCAACACAAGGAAATGTTTCAAGCATTGCAGAAAACAACATCCAACCTAGACTGTTGTATCCTGCAAAACTATCTTTCAGAATGGACGAGGAAATAAGATACTTTCATGACAAAGAACACCTGGAAAACTTCACAAATATGAAACCTGTGCTCCAAAACATTCTAAAGAACATCTTGGAAAAAAAACACAGAAAACTCCATACCCGTGAGACCTAACAGAGTGAACTCACTGCGGCAAACAAGAAACCGAATGGAAAAGGGGGAAAAGTAAGGAAGAAAAAAGCTAAGAACAGGGAAACATGGCAGCTCTAAATCTGTCCATATCACTCATAACCATTAATGTCAGTGGACTCAATGGGCCAATCAAAAGACACAGACTAGCAGACTGGATCAAGAAGCAAGATCCTACAATCTGCTGCATACAGGAAACACACCTAATTCAGAAGGAAACCCGTAGACTGAAAATAAAGGGATGGAAAACAATTCATGCCACAGGAAACTGCAAAAAAACAGGAGTAGCTATCTTACTTGCAGGTAAAATAGATTTCAAACCCAAACTGATTAAGAGAGACAAAGAAGGTCACTATATTCTCATACAGGGGACAATCCAGGAGAAAGAAATAACAACCATAAATATTTATGCACCAAACTCTAATGCACACAACTATATAAAACAAACATTAATGGACATGAAAAGCCAGATAACCACTAGTACAGCAAACACATTCACAATGCAGGAGAGTTGGAGGGCGTGCCCCCAGCCGGCTATGTCACATTCTAGCTGTACGAGGACTGTCTGACATAGAGCGCACAGGAGAATGATGCCAAGAAGGAAACAGTGGCTTTATTCTTCTAGACTGGGCCTCAAGTACTATGGCAAATGGAGCTCTTACCACCCCTTCTCATTCTCCTCTGAGCTAGGAGGAACCGAGCCCCTTTCCTGCCAGCACTCTGATGTCCCCTTAGTGCAGCTCACCCCAGCCAGCTGCCACCCAGCCTCCTGGATGTGACAGGTATGACAGGCAGACTCTGCTCCTTGTAAGCCTGCCATACTTGTCCAAGAGCAGCCTTCTTCAGTTCATGAGAAGCCCTGAATTTTCCTCCTTCACGTTTGCCCAAAGCCATGGCAGGAAAGAAAGCACGCTCCCGCAACAGGATCCCTTAGAACCACTGCTGTGTCCCACTGCCTGCCTGGCTTTCCTGTATGAGCCGCTGCACTTGGCTGCAAATCCCTCACATTTGACTAGCAACGCTCACAGGCATCCTGTCCTCCTGCCAGTGCCACACAGCACTGGCACACACCTACGGTGAAGGGCGCAGACTTCAAAAGCCACTCCAGGCAAAATCCCAGCCTTTTCCATGTTCCTGCAGATGTGCCAGGCACACAACTGTGCCCACTTCCTCCCAGCCTGGATGGCAGCATTGTACACCTTGCCTGAGCTCGGTGCAGCCTGGTTCCTCTGCAGCCCTTGCCTCTGCCAGCTCTCCACTGAGACTCCACGCAGCAGCTCCAGGAAGCCACCTGCAGCCACTTGGCTCTCCCATCTGCTCCTGACACTGCACCTTGACACAATTCCTGAATGCTCAACAGTGAGTAGGCTGCAGCACACCCAGGTGACCACGTGATCAGGAAGCCAGCATCTGTCCTTGCTTATCAAAAAATGTCCAAGCTGACTTCTGCAGAATGTTAGTTCTATCCAGAGAATACCCAGGGACCCTACCTGTCCTATTTCAAAGCTCAAGTACAAAGCCACTGTGTGTACAATTGGTGTCCAGTGCTGACAATGCACTGAGATGAATCACACACCCAGTGCCCTGGTGTGCCTGATGGAAGGGACAAAACACACTAGGAAGAGGCAGGCTTCTGCATAAGGTGAGTAGAAACAGGCTCCCTACACACATAGAGCTGGCTTCTACACACATAGAGCTGAAAGGTACACACTGAGGACGAAGCTGTTCCAGCCGGTAGCAAGAAAGACAAGGTGTAGGAAGGACTGCCAGGACCTCCAGGCACAGTCAAGGCCATCTCAGAGTTCTTTGCCTTTGTCTCTGCAGCAAGCTAAGAGCCTGCTCTTCAAGGCCACAGGCTCCCTGGACTTGAATTGACAGCTCAGGCACAACATGCAGACCTTCAGCCGCACTGCTTTTGTGACCACCTGCCTGACTTTGTTTCTGACCGCCAGCGGGAATGGCTGTAATTGGCACAGAAGTAGAGCCCACAGGAAGCAGGAGGTCTCTGTCTAGGACCACACACAGCTCAGCCTCCCATGTCTGTTGGCTGGGAGGGCACAGTCAGAAAGAACTTCAACCCTGTCTTGCAACCACCAGCCCTGGAAGTAGTCCAGGGCGAATGCAAAGGCTTTGTGCCTCTGAGTCTGGTCTCCTTATGATATGCCAAGTGGGGCGATGTTCCTGGCATTGCAGAGATGCTGAAACCTTCGGGGAGATGGTGAGGGTAAGCTGTCTGTGTGAGCCAGCCAAGACGTTGGCATAGAGTTGGGTCTGCTGCAAGGCCAGAGCTGCATGGGCAACTGAGCCCCACCGATCCTGGGTGTGTGCATTCCTGGTCTTCTGTGTCCATTCCTGAGAAAGGCAAATTCTAATTTTTCACTCTTCCTAAATAGCTAGAATGGACACACATGAAAAGAAGTAGGCATTCACACAAAGCTACAAGACAGACTAGGTGTGCATCCCCACGTGCACTGGGGCCCTGCTCCCCTACTCCCACAGGACCCTCCCTCCCTGTCCACTCACTTCCGGCCAGGTTTCCTCATAGGTCGTAGCTTCTCTTTTCTCTCCTGAGACACTAGACAGTGCCTGAAGCCAAGCACAGCACTTTCAGTAATAGCAATGCTGTTAGTGATTTACGGGGCATCTCTGAGCCAGATGCTTCATGAAACCTCTGTAAGGAAAAAGCACTAAAAAGCAGACGTTACTGGGATGGGGATGTAGCTCAGTAGTGCTGGGCATGCCTGGCAAGTGCAAAGTCTTGAGATCAATACCCAGTACCAGGAAGAAAAGAAAAGGCAGGAATTACTGTTTTATAGATAAGGAAACGGAGGCCTAAAGAGATCCCTCAAGTCATGAAAGTGTCATGTTCATGGAAAGCCAACATTTAAATCCAGGTCTGCTACATTCAGAGGCTTCTTCTTCTAATTGTTACTCACTGCACAAGTTCATCCTGCTGAAGATAAACCAAACTGAGCAGTTCTAGTGGGGCTGGCAGGTTAGCAGAGCATGTTGATGAAGGCATGAAATGTTTCCAGATAGAGCATAAGTAATAGATTGATAGGTGATTGATTCATTATAGGTAGGCAGATGATAAATAAGTGGGTGGATGAATACATGCCAGATGAAAAATGGACAATGGATGGATGGATAGGTTACACTAGTGGCAAATGAATGGAGGAATAAATAAATGATAGAAGATTGCTGATAAATGAGAGGTACCCTTTCCATTTTTATTAACCTTAGTTTATGCTCCTTCCTCTTAACCATTCCTGTGTGCATTGCTCGCCTTCCTATTGATACAGGGCCAACCCTTCTTTATAGAGTAGGTCCTTGTGGGGCCACCCTGGCACATGCCAGGGGCAATATGCATTTCCTGCAAGTCTCACTTTGGGTTCCTTAAAGTGGAGGAAAAATTTTAAGACATTTTCAAAGTATTATAATAAAAAGGAGAGTCTATGTAAATTTTTATTATTTTTGAAACTCCTTGCAGTTACTTTGCAAAACCTGATAGAACAGGAAGTATATTTTTATTTTTAGTAATTTGCCTGAGCTTTCAGTTTTCATTGGAGCAAAAATTTCCTTTATTCTCTTACACATATTTCATCAGCGTAGATGTTATTTCATTGAATTATGAAACTACAGGCCCATGCAGGCTGGGAATAGAGGCACAGGACAGAGCAGGATGGCCACACTTGGTCACACCAGGCAGAGGGGAAACATGGACCCACATCAGCCAAGCAAGTGGGGTCCCCAAGGGAAAGAAAGTCTGAGCTGGTCCCCAACCACCTTGGAAATGAATCCTCTTCACTCCCGACTCTCACTGGCACACGCCTGTCCCTGTCAGGACCTCCCAGCCCGCAGTGGGAGCCGGTGAAAGTGCTGACAGACTTGTGGCATGGTCTAGTCCGGAGACTGCGTCCACCGGCTGTTGCCCAGCACTTGCAAAGGACACCACGAGTCACCTCGAAAGTGCCAATCACCTTCACCATCTCCGTTTCGAAAGATAAAGAAATTTAAAATGCACCTGACAAAGCTTCCCTTAATAATGCACAATACTTCTCATAAACTAAGAAGAAATTAAGATTTGCCTTCTGAGGGGGAGAGGTTGAGTTCTTGAGAAGACAAGCATTGGTGGGTGGTACGAGGACTCTTCACAACGTGCACTGTGCATTAGCAGTGACAGGAATAGGGTCAGGACCACATGAAGCAAAGACAAGTCAAAGAGCACCCAGTTCTAGTCACTTGCATATCTTTATGCAGCACAACCCAGTGGGAATGGAGTAAACATGATGGAAATAAGATCCCAATCAGATCTCAACATCTGGCCTCTGGTATGTCTTCCAGGAAATGATTGTCCTCTTCCATATCTATAATACAGGTATGCTGTCATTACAAAAAAAGATCATGGGTCGATTTGATTAGGATTCATTTCATGCAAGAAACATCATACAGAATAGGTGTTCTGTCTGAACTCCACCAAGTACTGACATTCTCTGATAAAATAAGGCTGGCACTTCATAAAGCACGGACGTGAGCAGTGGCCGAGCTACTTTTATTTTTCTACATGAGGCACTCCCAGTGCTTCTCAGGCCACTTACCCCAAAGCTCCCAGGTCCTCCCAGGAGGAAATGAGATAGTGCTCTCCTTGTGCAAATTGAGGAGGAATTGGGGAAAATAAAGGCGCACAGTACTTCTGCATCCGCGACTCCAGCCCTCCGATTAGAATGCCTGTCAGGGAAGAGAATTACAAATGTATTCACCTGGCTGACACCTATCAGTAATCTCTAAACAGACGTTTATTCCGTTCTATTAGATTGCATCCTCATCCAAAGAAGACAGCACTGCTGCCGGCACTTTCTAAAGCCGTCCGTGTGACGTCACAGTGCACACACTGCACCCGCACAGTAAGAGATGATGATTATGCCTGTGATGAAAGCGTATTCCCCATGTAAAGCACAATTCAATTACTGTCCTGCTTCTGCCTTGCGCGAGGAAGAGGTCCACAGGACCAAACCAATTCAGGCAAAGGAATCCTGAGTCAATTTAGTTTAATTACGAGGCTTGAACACTACTACAGATTCTGCCCCGTTAATAAATGTTCCTGGTTAATGAATGATTCTGGTTAAATTGTAGCTCTTTCACCAACCACCTCCTTTATTGCAAACGTCTCAAAAAATTGGTTAAGTGGAGTTAATAGAGAACATGTGTATGAACTGAATTCATAAAAGGTACACACACACACACACACACACATGAAGATAGAAGGTGACCAGTTAGGGTAAACGGGTTTTTAACTTTTTCACAAAAAAAAATTCAGATTTAACCACATACTCATTCATGAATTGAAATGACCCTCACTACATTAAACCATATGCACATGTGGCTACTCCTGTCTCTAGGTCTCTGGCCTGGCACTGCCCACCCCCATTTCTTGCCATCTTCTGCTGTCCTCAGTGCCCTCCACTCAGCACTCCTCAACCGCATCTCTCCCAGTTCACAATCTAGAGGGGAACTAAAGCCCTTCCTCTGCCTGCCCCAGGAATCCGATGCCCTCCTTGGCCTCCAAAAGACACACAGGTCTGCCTGCCCCTCTCTGAACGGGAATAGTCCAACAACGAGACCTCAGAGTAGCCACAGGGGCAAGAGGTGTCTCCCACCCACGGGAACTCACAGGTAAGACCTCAGCGTGGGGCGGGCCCCGGGGTTTTCTCACCCCTCAGGGAAAGGAGCTGGAATCCCTTTATTCACCTCAGCCTCAGGGCGCCTATCTAGACAGCTACGTTTGTGAGAACACAGGGGACCAAGGAGGAAATAGTCAGGAGAAGACAGGGCAAGAGAGGGTCTTGGGACGTCGTGGGGAGTGGAACCCACCCAGGAAGCACTGTTGGAAGCTTCAGGTGATTGCATTTTGCGTAGGATCCACATCTCATCCCTTCATTGTATGATCTCACTTATCTGAAATTTCCAAAATAGATAAGTCCACTGAGACAAGAAAGTACCTTTCAGGTGCTGGAGGAGATGGGGGTGACTGATGATGGGACCAGGCATGCACGTGAGCTGATGAGCATTTCCTGCAGAAGGACGGTGCTGATGTTGCCCAGAACTGTAATGGAGACAAAGGAAGGGGAGCCAGATGAACTTGGCTGCCCTGTGCCCTCTGAGCTGTTTCCCAACAACCCTGGAGGAGCCTAAGTCACAGGTAGGGCAAGGAGCTGACTAGATGGATGGCACAGGCATAGCAAAAGCAAGAGCTTCTGAGGACTTCCAGAATACCCTAAATGGAGGATATTCCAAATATCCTAAATGGAGGAAAATAGCCTCTTTAATAAATGACCCAATGGCAGCAGAAAAGAAAGGGGCCCAGTTTCCTGGTATATACTATCTTCTCCCATAAAAACAAGGTTGAATTAAAAGAGCAGTGCTCTTTGGGCCAGAGGGTTAGCTCAGTGGTTCCAGCGCCTGCCTCCTAAGCACAAAGTCCTGAGTTCAATCCCCGGTAACCACATACAATGCTGGGCGTGGAGACTCACGCCCACCAGCCATCAATAACCACATACCACAGTGCTGGGCATGGTGGCGCACGCCTGAAATCCCAGCACTCGGGAGGCAAAGACAGGAGGATTGCTGAGTACGAGTCTTGCCTGGACTACAGAGTGAGCTCAGGGCCAGCCTGAACTACTAAGTAAGACCCTGTCTCAAAAAAAAAATTAAAAATAAAAATAAAAGAGCAGTGCTCTGAGAGCATGTACCTGTCACTAAGACCTGACTTCTCTCACCGAGCAAGGAAATGGTCAAAGGAAACTCCAACTTGATGACTCTGCCTTTGTTTGCATAACTCTTACAGGTAGAACTACAATGTATAACAGAAGATAAAAGTACAGAGCTGAAGTGCTGGAAACAGTCTCAGCAATTAGACATGAGAATGAAATAAAAGAAAGATAGGAAACAAAGAAGTTAAACTGTCATTATTTGCTAATGACATGATACTTTGTATAGAAGATCCTAAAAACTCAACCAAAAGACTGTTAGACTTAATCAGCACATTTAGCAACGTATCCGGATACAAGGTCAATGCTCAAAAGTAAATAGCCTTTTATACATAAACAACAGACTCACTGAGAGAGAAATTGAGGCGTCAATCCTTTTACAGTAGCACCAAAAAAAAATGAAATACCTAGGAATCAATGGAACAAAGGAGGTGAAAGACCTCTACTCTTAAAACTATAACACCCTGAAAAAGGAGATTGAAAAGGAGATCAGAAAATGGAAAGACATTTCTTGGGTAGGAAGAACTAATATAGTCAAAAATGGCTATACTCCCTCAACTCTTGTGTAGATTTAATGCAATACCCAATGAAATCCCCACAGTATATTCCACAGATCTAGAGAAAATAACCCAAAAATTGGAACCACAAGAGACCTAGAACAGCAAAAGCAAAAGCAATTGCAAAAGCAATTCTAGGCAACTAAGAATGGTTGGGGGGTATCACAATCCCCAACTTGAAACTACACTACAAAGCCACTGTGATAAAAGTGGTATAGTACTGCTAAAGTAACAGACCTGAGAATAATGGAATGCATTAGAAGATCCAGAATCAATTTCAGATACATTAAGCCACCTCATCTTTGACAAAGGGGCCAAATATCCTAAATGGAGGAAAACAGCCTCTTTAATAAATGATGCTGGAAAAACTGGGCTTTAACTTGCTGAAGACTAAAGCTAGACCTCTTTCACCATGTACTAACTTAAAATCAAAGTGGATTAGATACCTAAATGTTAAAACTGAAACTCTAGGGCCAGAGATTTAACTCATTGGATCCAGCACCTGCCTAGCAAGAACAAGGTCCCTGGTTTGATCCCCCATAACCACATACAATAATACCAGGTGTGGTGACTCACACCCACCAGCAGTCAGTATCACATACCACAAATGCCAGGCTTGGTGGCTCAAGCCTGTAATCCCAGCACCCAGGAGGCAGAGGCAGGAGGATTGCTGAGTTCAAGGCTTGCCTGTGCTACATAGTGAGCTCAGGGCCAGCCTGAACTACAAAGTGAGATTCTGCCTAAAAAAAAAAAAAAACCCTGAAACCTTCTGCAAAACAGGTTAGGTAGAACTCTTGAAGACAATGGATTAGGGAAAGACCTTTTGAACAAAACCTCTATAGCACAAGAACTAGCAGAAGAAATCAACAAATGAGATTTCATCTTATTAAAAACTTCTGCACAGCAAAAGAAACCACTGGCAGAGTAAAAAGGCAACGAATAACATGGGAAAAAATTTTTACCAGACAAAAGGACTACTATCTAGAATATACAAAGAGTTTTTTAAAAATCAGGCCTTCCCAAATTTAAAGACCCAGTTCAAAACTGGGCATCTGAAATGAACAGACACTTTTCAGAGGAAAAAGTAAAAATAGCTAAGAAATATATGAAGAAATATTCAAAATCACTAGCCATTTGAGAAATGCAGGTGAAAACAACACTGAGGTTCCAACTCACTTCACAATCTATGGCTGCTATCTTGAAATAACCAGTCACAAATGCTGATGAGGCTGTGGGGAGGAAGGAATCCCTCTCCACTGTTGGTGGGAATGTAAACTGGTACAACCACTGTGGAGATCAGCGTGGAGATTCCTCAAAACTTGGATTAGAGCCAGGTGTGGTGGCTCATGCCTGTAATCCCAGCACTCAGGAGGCAGAGACAGGAAGATTGCTGAGTTCGAGGTTTGCCTGGACTACATAGTGAGCTCAGGGCCAGCCTGAACTATAAAACAAGACACTGTCTCAACAACAACAACAACAACAAAAAGAAAACTTGGATTAGAGATTCCATTTGACCCTGCTATTCCTCTGCTAGGTATAGATGCAAAAGAATTAAAAGATTCATATCACAGCAACATATGTGCACCCATGTTCATAGCAGCTCAGTTTGGAAACAACCCAAATGCCCATCAACTGGAGACTGGATAAAGAAGATGTGGTTTTTCTATAAAATGGAGTATTACTCTGCCTTAAAGAATGATAAGTTTGAGTCATTTATACTCAAATGGATTTACCTTCAGGATATACTCATAAGTGAAATAGATAGGTCACAGATCTGTAAATATCATATCTTTTCTCTGGTGTGAGAAACTGAAGATGTAAATGAGCTCTAGAATATATGGTGGATGTTGTGAAATAGAAAATATTCAAAGGGAAATGGAGTGCGGGAGTAAATAACAAGAAAAAATATGATGATAATAAAAAAGGGAAACAAAGCTTATATAGAGAGAGGGTGGGAGGTTGTAGAGTGGGTGGGGAATGGGAAAATGAGAATTAAATTTTCTCATATACTGATACAAATTCTCAATGTTGTGTGCGATCATGATGTTATATATAATGTACCAATGAACATTCAAATTTTTTTAAAAAGTACAGTACTGGGCCGGAGATTTAGCTCAGTGGTTCCAGCGCCTGCCTCGCAAGCGCAAGGTCCTGAGTTCGATCCCTGTAACCACATACAATGCTGGGCGTGGTGACTCACGCCCACCAGCCATCAATACCACATACCACAATGCCGGGCGTGGTGGCTCACGCCTGTAATCCCAGCACTCGGGAGGCAGAGACAGGAGGGTTGCTGAGTTTGAGGCTTGCCTGGGCTACATAGTGAGCTGAGGGCCAGCCTGAAAGCCCAAGTTTTGAGGAATCTCCACACTGATCTCCACAGTGGTTGTACCAGTTTACATTCCCACCAACAGTGGAGAGGGATTCCTTCCTCCCCACAGCCTCATCAGCATTTGTGACTGGTTATTTCGAGGTAGCAGCCATACTTTGTGAAGTGAGTTGGAACCTCAGTGTTGTTTTCACCTGCATTTCTCAAATGGCTAGTGATCTTGAACATTTCTTCATATATTTCTTAGCTATTTTTACTTTTTCCTCTGAAAAGTGTCTGTTCATTTCAGATGCCCAGTTTTGAATTGGGTCTTTGAAGCGAGACCCTGTCTCCAAAAAAAAGTACAATGTTGCACTGTACAGTACAGTCAGCAGAAATTACAGTGCTGTGCCATAGTGGCCAGCAGGCTGCACTGCCACTCACACTCTTACTGCGTCAGTCCGAACAGGGCTTGTAAGTCGGAATGGTCATTAAATAGGTGGTTCGTTAAAAGAGCAGTATCTGTGCCACTTTCTCAGTTCTCCATAAATACCCTGACCTGCCCTTGAGAACACATGGGGAGACAGTGGCATTGCTGAGCACTGCACTGCCCATTCCTGAAGTCTCATCTGAAGAACGTGCCCTGGAAGCAGCCTGAAAGAGTCACTGGAAAGCGATGCAGCCACCTGTGCACTGTGGGTTAAGGGAGCTGAGCACCGAAAGGAAGCCAGGCAGGTTCTCGGAGCCCCCTCACCTGCGGGACAGCAACAGGACGCAGCAACAGACAGAGCCTCAGTGTAACCTAGGGCGCACAAAGGGCCCGAGGTCCCAGGCAGCTTCACGCCAAGAAGGTTCCCAATATCCATGTGCTCCCCAAAATACCTGTAGAAAATCCAGCTGACCACAACAGCCCAGGACCGGGCGGAACCACACCACAGCGTTCGTTCCCTGTCCTGGGGTCCTGACAGTATAATTCATGCTTCTTGCTAAACACATGGCCTTCACTCCGGGGAAGAATGTCCTTCTTCCCATTGTTACAGAGTAAAGAGGGGGGAGTAAACTAAGTAAGTCAGATTCATAAGATGTTCTTGAGAAAATCTACTATTTGTTTTTATTGTTCCTGCTTCATCTAGCGACGCTTGACCCCAACTCAAGATGCAATTAAGGGAATTTTCAGAGGATGGAGTCTCGGCTAGGGGGAAAATAATCAATAAATGCAGACAGAAAACACACTTGCAGGCAGTGTTAGATGTCAGATGGAACTGGAAAAAAGTAGCCTGCCCCTGACTAGGTGAACAATCACAGAAAAGTCATCTTTGCCTTGCCCCTCTGGGCTTCTATAGACGATAAGAACTCTACTGCTATAATCTGAATGCTGATTTCTCTCCAAAATTCATCCATTGAAACCCGATACCAAGTCAGTGCTGGCAAGAGGGAGCCTTTGGGAAGCCAGTGGGTCATGGAGTCTCTGTCTCCATGAATGGCATTAGTTACCTCCCATGAGAGGCTTCGACAATTGTGGGAAGGTAGAGAAGGCCCACTCCTGAAGAAGAGGTCCTCACCAGGAACCAGACCTGCTGGCCCTTTCCCCTTAGACTTCCCAGTTCAGAACTGTGAGCAATAAACTGCTGTTTGCTGTAAATTACTAACCCCAAGCAGACTAAGCTACCTATCAGTGTTTCCAAAGAAAGATCCATCTCACATACACTCCGTGTGAGATGAAAAGCAATCCACACTCCCAATGAGTGTTCCATGAGCAGTCAGTGTTTTAGAATAAGTCTTCTGAGACATAAGGTCCGCGGCTGTTACCTGGGAACGGGCTTTCTCCACTGTTAGGGATCACTGCAGCTTTCGTGTAAAGGAATCATGAAGCCTCTTTCTTCTTATCAGTCAAACATTGCCTAAACCTATATGCTTTTTGCCCATAGTAAACCTTCATTAGTTGAAAAGTCTATGTAAATCCTTTACCTGTGTTTCCGAAATTCCCTTTTATTCTAATGCCCTTCCATTCTTTAAACTAGACCCCAGAAATTAGGCCACAGGAAAAATGGAATAAAAATTTAAAATTACAGCAATAGAAAGAATTGAGCATACGGATGACTAAAAAAGTGACTCTCAAAAATATGTCATGTACACGTGTGATCCCAGCACTTGGGAGGCTGAGGCAGGAAGATCACCCAGAGTTTGAGGCAAGCCTTGGCTACATAGTGAGTTTAAGGCCAACCTGAAGTACAAAGAAAGACAAAAAAAAGAGAGAGAGAAAAATGAAGAATATGTAGCATGAAAAGTCAAACAGAAAAGGCTGTGTATATGATGCTATTTATGTGACATATAAGAACAAGTCAAACTGCTTGCAACAACAAAAGTTGTAGCAAAATAAAATGACACCACGGCATTTAGATACAAAAGTTTTATTTCATGTTTGACTAAAAATTTTACTTCCAATAAAAGAACACAGTTAACACACAAATTCTTATCTTATTTCTTAAGAGTCCTATGCTAAAAGCTTAGTATACTTCCTAATTCATTGCTATTAATTCCATTTCTCCTTTTAAAAAGTAATTTGTGGGTGGACGACTCTTCCCAGCATTCCTCCTCAAAAGAGCAGGTCCTCGCTGCTCGGGTCACACTAGGGAACAGTTCCCTGTAATAAGGGGCGTCGAAGGACGCAGCACCCAAGCTGGGGAGCCCTTCTGCTCTAACAGACCATAAAAGGGAATGAACACCAAGTGTGTGGAATAGAGAAGCCACGGATTCAGCCAAGAGCTAGCCTCGGGGGTGGCAATTTCTAAAAGGGATCTTGTTCTAAATAATTTTTCCCATACTATCAATGGATATAGAGACAGAGATGGAGATAGGAATACAGAGATGATAGATGGGGGATAGATACAGGTCTGGATGATTACACTGGATATAGGTTATATGCAGATATAAGTGTGTGTTTAATGGTCCCATTAAGCCTCATTTTTGCTAAATGTTTGTAGTTACAAAACATTTTCCATCCTCTTTAGTTGATTCATGTGTGTGAATAGAAAACACCCCCATGCTCCTCAAAAATCTCAAGAAATTACCTAATGCGATTAAAAGGAACAAGTAAAGAATCACTGGAACGTCACACCTGCCGCCCCGGTGAGTTATTGGCCTCTTAAACATCTATAACCCACCCCGTCAGTGATATCCTTTATTTACCCTTAAGGCACTTGGCAGCTGCTAAATGGCTGTCTATGGCAGTTTGGTGGAAACAATAATAATACATTATAAATCAATGAAAATGAAGTTTTTGCTGTGATAATCTGATATAGATTTGCCAACATTTGTATGAAATTCAATTCTGTTTGATTGCATCAGCATATGCTTCATAGCACTTCTAGCACTATTGATTTTGAAGGTTCTTATCCATATGTCTAAATTATTTCTATTACATCTTTGCATTACTGTTTAGAAATAACCTAGGTAAACTGAAGCCATTTATTCCATTTTCAGTTGCATTTTCTTCTGGTTCATTCTAGTTAAATGCTCAGGTTGTATTTTGAAAGGAAAGAAATGTCTTTCTTAAAAGTCTTCCTTTCTTTAACAATAGATAATGCCAAGCTATAATTGTAATGTGCCTATTTCCATTTTTAACATTTATTGTTGTCATTATTGTTATTATTTTCATTGTTACAATTTTCTGAGCACATCTAACTGTTACAAAGGGTCATATTTTCAAATAGCACTTTAAATGATTCCAGAATCCACAGTTCCATATTCATCTTTTCTTTAAAAAAAAAAAAATATGATGTACCTCTTACTGAGGGTCAGTTCATACTTGAAAATGCTGAATTTCCGCTGCAGGGTAAAATAAGAAAAGAAATCCAAGGGAGAAACTCGTGCATCCCTAGAGCACTTCCTGATTTTCAGATTCTTCTGCTAACTTAAGCTCACCTGCACAGCACCCTCGCTTAGACGGAGCAGGCTTCGTTGTGCCGGTACGAGAGAAGGGAGCAGAGTCAGGTGCTCTGGGGTCAGGACTGTGTCCACATCTCCAGCTCCTGCCCAGTAAAATCTCCTTCTCAGCCGGCAGACCCATTTCTCTTTCACTCCAAGGTTTTGGTTCACATTACCTTATGTGGTGGGAACATGTGGGGAAAGAGAAAGTTAATATATTCACATAATGGGGCCTTTCTGCTTTAAAATGAAATTGATTTCTAAATAAGTGCATCAAGAAGTTAGCCTACCATATGGCCTTAAAATATTTCAGACTCTCAATTTTTTTCAGGTTGCATAATAATTACTCGCCCAAACAGTAACACTTTCACTCACACGTAATCTGCCAGCTTTTATAAATCAACCTCCATAATGTGAACAAAGCAATCCTTCCACTGTAACAGTAGCCTTTTAAAATAAGAGTAAATCAAGTGCGCCAAGACCACCAAAACTCCAGAGGTAAAAGAAACATTCTCTGCCTTTAGAGACTGCTTCAGCAGTCCCTGTGCATTCTTTAAATTCATACCTGCATGTAAGGTCAAAAATCACCGTGGTGTATCCCATAGCAACTGAAAATGATTTTGTCTTATCTATGGTAAATTTTACTTATGAACTGGAATAGGAGGCCCATAACCATTTTCAACAAAATGTAACGTAAAAAGTTAATTTGTTTTATTTCCTACTGCGTCTTTTTTTTTTTTTAATCCATAGTCCTTCGTTCTACAGTACGTCCTCTTACAGCACAACAGCCACAGACACAATTGCCTTAAGTCAACATGTGTCCCCCTCTGCAGGGTGGAAATGCCGGCTGAAGGCAGAAAGCTCAGAACAATGGACGGAGCCTCAAGAGGCCATCAAGTCCATCCCGGGGCCTCCGAGCAATTGAGCCGAGACAATCCCGGACAGATGGCTGTCTCTTCTGTTCCCGCACATCTCCAGGGACAGGGAGCAAAGAAGCACCCTTGGGAACAAGTTATGGGTTAAATAAACCTTTTTTCACCTGGGCTTCAATGAGCTCTGAAGCTAAACCGAAAACATCAGAAATCGCATAAATATCTATGTGCACAAAATGTCCGTAAACCTCTGCTTGTCAGGACTATGATTTTTAGTAGCACTGGAGGTGGGGTGAGTGCCCTTGATCTCATTCGATGATAAAGCATCAATTTCTCTACAAAATACATAGATTTGACTAAAGGCATTTTTTAAAATCACGCATTGATTTTATTTAACCGAAACTTCACCCAATCAAACTAGGCCTCAAGACATCGACACGCACCTTTGGTAAGTTCTCACCGAGAATTGTCAGCAACGGATCCTTTCAGTTTGTTTTTCATGCGCAGACAGAGCTCAGAATTAAAGATATGCTTTTTAAGAAGTGAAAATGTTAAATTTCATAATCAGATTTAAAGTTTTAGATGCTCATGAATAACATCATTAATAACAGCGATCATATCTTTCTTGGGTAGTCAAATGACCCTGGAGCTGTTAACCAAAGTCCAAATGTACAGACTAACTCGTACCACTCCGGACTCCATTTCGCACTTCACCAAAACCTTCTTTTAAAAAGTTATACATTATGATTTTACAAATTATTTTATGCTTGGCTGTATTCAATTCATGTCTGCAGTGAGTATTTACCAAAGGGCTACTCTGGGCCTGTCACAGACACTTTAACGACAACACGAATGCAGGAAATAGGGACAGTCATAAGCAAACCAGCATCTTGCTTGACCCAGTTCACATTATGACCATCTTTGTTTTATGAAGTGAAAAACTGAAACACAGCAAAAGTGAAGACTTTCCCATATTATAGAAGCCAGCATTTTAAGAACTAGAAAATAAATAATTTGCAAATATCAGGCTTCAAGTTATTCTTTGCTCTTGTATACATAACTCCAAAAACATGATTCCTTGTTGATAAACCATACATTTTTATACTCTACAGTTAAACTTAGCACTTGGATCACACATAAATCTGAGCTATATCTTCTGGGAATGGCACTTAATAGAAAGATCAGCTTTGGGTTTTCTGAAGACAGACCCACTACCATAAGGACAGCCCTAGCTTTTTGACAAGGACTTAGATCACTCTCAAAATACTAAAAATAGAAAGAGTCGTTTGTTTGTTTGTTGTGATACTGGGTGTTAAGCCCAGGCCCTGTTCATACTGGGCCCATGGTCTGTCCCTGAGCTACAACCCCAGCCCTAGGTATGTTCTAAAATATCATTCCTTGCCTATTGCACAAGCCCCTCCTTACTCCACTACCTGCCCCCCTTAATGTTTGGACACCCTCGTCATTCTCCCCATAATGACCGGACCACAGCAGAGTTGAGTAGTGACTGTACTGCTGATGTCTCAACACCCCTCCAAACCCAGAGCTCCATGATCCGGGAGCCCTGCTGCGTGCAAGGGTGCAGTTAGCAGTGTTGTAGAAGTCTGCTGCAGAGGCTGTGTCTAAGGAACACGGAAGTCACACTCCTGCTTTGTGTGCACCAGCCCCTGCCTCTCTCCTGACCTCTACTTCTCCATCTGCTTTGCTCACTGGAGGCTATTTTCTTGGGAATCATCTAAGTAAAGCATAGTAAACATGTACCTTGCCTTTGTGTTTCACTGTGAGCCCATATTGGTGCTCCTGGACAGTACAGGAAACCGAGAGCAGGGATTCTGTGGCTTGTAAGCAATAAACCAGGGGTCTTGTCCTCCCCCTTTAAGGGGCCGGGGATTTAGCTCAAATGGTACCATGCTGACTTTGGAAGTAGGACTGAGTTCGATTGATGGGACACATTCAGGCTTCATTGGTGGGTTCACCAGGAATCACCAATCAGTGAAGAAGCCTACAGAACTTTTCACTAAGCAAATCAAAGGAGGGAAGCCATCAAAAAACAGAGCAATTGGGGCCAGAGATTTAGCTCACTGGTTCCAGTGCCTGCCTCGCAAGCACAAGGTCCTGAGTTCAGTCCCCGGGAACCACATACAACAGTGCTGGGCGTGGAGACTCACGCCCACCAGCAATCAATACCACATACCACAATACCAAGCGTGGTGGCTCATGCCTGTAATCCCAGCACTTGGAAGGCAGAGGCAGGAGGATTACTGAGTTCGAGGCTTGCCTGGGCTACATAGTGAGCTCAAGGCCAGCCTGAACCACAAAGTGAGACTCTGTTTCAAAAAAAAAAAAAAACAGAGCAATTAGCTGAGGGCTCACGGGCTCACACCTAGGACTATACTTCACACACTATGTTCTTGATTTCTACCCTAAGAAAAACTGCATTATTAAAATAATCTTTATTGTTTTTGTCAAATTCCATTACACTCATGAGATGTCTGGAAATTAAAAGATGTTTTCAACCGGGAGTGGTGGCTCACGCCTATAATCCCAGCACTCGGGAGGCAGAGGCAGGAGGATTGCTGAGTTCAAGGCTTGCTGGGCTACATAGTGAGCTCAGGGCCAGCCTGAACTACAAAGCGAGACCCTGTCTCAAAAAAAAAAAAAAAAAAAAAGGTGTTTTCAAATAACGGAAGAGAGCCAACACATGGCCCCACAGCCACCGTGAGCTGAAATGAAGACGATCTCCTGTACCTACTTCCTATTTCCCCAGGGGCACAGGGTGGCAGCAACACTGCAGATTCAATATAGAACAGCACCCTCGGCGTGGGAGGTGGCTTTCCAGGGCTAAAGCAGGGAAGGCTGCGTAAGGGCCAAGGACTGCCCTGCCGTCGTTGCTGTGGTGTGCCCGGCAGGGTGCGCTGGGCCTGGCACTCTTTTGTTGGCTGCAAGAGACAAGAAGACAAAGGCTCTCTCCCTCCTGCTCTGCAGGTGCTGCAGAGAATCTCTCCTGGACGTTTACAGCTGCCACGTCCCACGGGGCTGATGGGGTTACCTACACTTCGAGTGCTTTTTCTTCAACCTTGGCTTTTTTTTCTTATTTCTCACATATACTTTCTCACTTTCTGTGCTGCCTCTTTCTCCTTTTTCAATCTTTCTCATCTCGCCCTTCCATTGTTATTCACCCTGTTTATTGCTTCAAGCAACCCTGACATACTGGACATCATCCGAAACCGCAAACGACAGGATGCAATAAGGTAGAGAATAGCCGCAATCTGAGGAAAGTTCTTCATTCACTCTTGCTCCTAACTCTCTGTCTTCTTATCCTACATAGAAAATAAAAAAATCAATACCACCTCACAGGGCTTGATAAAAGCGCCAGCCGAGTACAGCAGGCACGCTGGATATAGTAAATTAAAGTGATCAAAATTTTCCAGTCGGCTCTGCCTGTAGCCTACATAAACTAACAGCCCTGTCTGCCTGGTGTCCATCAACTGGAAGCTTTATTTTATCTGGGCCTCTGATTATCTGGGGAATGAATACATATACCTGCCTGGGTCTGGGAGTCTCAATCTCTGTGGGAGAATAAGTGTGGCCATGCAGGGATGGCACAGGGTGCAGGGGAGGGGGCAGGCACCTGTTTTCACAGGTGTGGGCACAGGGCCGTGCACGAGCTGGGAGCCTTGCATGCTGAGCTCAGAGTACAACGCAGAAAGCAGCTCTGGCGCATGGTGGAAAGGGCGGGCTCGCCAGACGGGCCCTGCTCCGCCCCTCACCAGCTGCCTCCACTGAGGCCCTTGACTGTGTCGGCCAAGACGCCTCACCTGCACAACACCAAGAACAGCCACAGTGATGGTAACGGATGCCCATGCAGATCCCTGATATAAGCGTTTCAGAATATCTATAAAACACCTCGTTAGACACTATCGACACAGCTTTCTTTCCCTTTATGAACAGGCCAACACACACACACACACACACACACACACACTATAAGAAACTGAAATGTTTCTCTTTTTTTTATTATTTCTGTGGGAGGCAATTTCCCATCTAGGTAAACAGGAATTTAGTGTGCATATTCCTGATAGACCAAATTATGAAAAAATGGCATTTCGATAGCACCTTTTTGTATGCAATTTACTCACATAAAACAAGCATTTCATTTATCTTAGAACACAGTTAATATTAACTTGACTAAAATCCACCGGGCTGCCTCCGGTAAGAGATAGAATGTCCCCGCTACCTGCGATGACAGCTGAGGAATCACTGGCATTGCAACCATTAGCCAGCTTCTCCCATCAAAACCCGTGACCTTTGCTAAGTCACTGACACGGGCCCAGCATCGGAAATGAACTAATGGTTCTCACTGACCATCAGAGAAATAAAGAAAGCACCAGAGAGCGAGTCAGCCACGGAGAGGCCAGCCACGGAGAGATCAGGGGGTGACAGGCAGACAGCGCAGGTGCGCAGGTTCAGATGGCTGAGCAAATTCCACCCCCAAATGCACACGTACATTCCCAGCCCACGATGCAGCCCCACAGCCTCTGAGTTTATCTCAGAGCTAAACTGGACACTTCTCCAGCCACTTGCCTGGCAGGACTCTCATTCCAGTGAGGGTTTGGAGCACTAAGAGCAGGAGTCCCGGCCAGAGACTGGGAGCATCTGTGTAGGGAAAGTCAGCATGGCTTCCTAAAGGCCACTCCGGGGAGAACAGAGGGTCAGAGGCCAGCAGAGCTGCCACCGGAGCTCACGTCCCACTTGGCTCTGTCTGTTTTGGCAAGAATATCCTCTAAACTTAGGTTTTCCTATATGTAAAATTTTTATTTTCAGCCATTCTCATCCCCCCCTCCCCCATCCCCCACCACCCTCCCTTCCCCCTCCACTCCACCCTTCCTTTCCCTTCTCCCTTCCCTTGTTCTTCCCTTGCATCTCCTGGAGAATACATACACACATATATGTTCATAGTACCTGATGATCACAGTCCTTATAGGCAGGACTTGGTACATGTACAACACATCGCAATTCCACCTTCCTAAAATCTTATTTCTCTACCCTCCCTCCCTCTTCCCTTCCCATAAGCTAAAGATCAATCTTCCTATTTATTATGGTCTATCTTTTATTTTGCTCTTTATGTTTTGGGGTTCTCATATAAGAGAAAATAATTGATATTGAAGCTTGCGTATCTGAGTTTTTTCACTTAACATAATTTCAAGGTACATCCATTTTCCTACAAGAGACTCAGGTTTTTCCTTCTTTTTGGCACAGTAGTGCTCTGTGTCAATAGATTTTTGCCCATTTATCTGTTGAAATATAGGCTGCTTGCAAAATTTAGATATTCGAGATTGTGCTATTATAAACAAAGGTATGGGTGTATCACTATAATATCATGACCTAAACTGGGTCAGATGAAATTTCTATTTTTAGTTTTTTGAGGAGGCTCCATACTGGTTTCCACGGTGATTGTACCAGTTTGCACTCTCACTAACAATCAAAAAGGGCTCCCTACTCTTCTTCACTCTTGGTGGGAATGTAGTGGTGCTGATGCAACCACTATGAAGATCAGTGTGGAGATTTCTTAAAACACTGGGACTCAAGGTCCCATTTGACCTGGCTGTTCCCCTCCTAGGTATATACACAAAAGAAGCATACCACAGCAACATATGTGCACCCATGTTTATAGCAGCTCAGTTTGTGGTAGCTAAATCTTGTAAACCGCCTAAATACTTATCAATGGAAGACTGCATAAAGAAGACGTGAGATTTTTTCTTATAAAATGGAGCATTACTCTGCCATAAAACATGATAAATCTGAGTCATTTATACACTTATGGACGTGTCTTGAGGACATACTCAAAAGTGAAATAAATAGGGCACAAACGTATAAATACTATATCTTTTCTCTAGTATGGAAAACTGAAGGTGTACATGATAGGTGTAAATGTATGGTAGGCAGTGTAAAAGTGGAAGAAAAATGCAAACGGGAAAGGGAAAGGGTGGGTGTGGAAAGTAAAGAAGGAAAAGAAGAAATATGATAGTTTAAAAAAGGAAACAAAGCTTATGTATATGGGGTAGAGGGTGTAGGGAAGTCAGGAAAAAGGGAAAAATGAGAATCAAGGTGTGTCATGTACAGTTACAAACTCTCATTGTTGAATGTGATCATAACGTATGTATAAAATGTACCAATAAAGTCCATTTTTGAAAAAGAGAACAGCCTCACCAGCATTTATTACTTGATTTCTTAACTATCTATTTTTTTGGGGGAAGGATAAAATCTCAGTGTTGTTTTAATTTGCATTTCTCTAATGATCAGCAGTGTTGAACATTTTTCAAATATTTGATAGTCATTTGTACTCAATGAAGTACCTATTCACTTCAGATGCCCATTTTTTAATCATATTTTGAAGGAGTCTAACATTTTGAGTTTTCTTACACAT
>PVIC010015650.1:0-34928 GCA_004025085.1 Thryonomys swinderianus
ACACAGAAACACTCATATGATTTTATATCTGTTCCTAGACACAATGTTGTTTATTTCTACTAGGTATAATATCTTTAGTTTGTTACTAAGTATGATATATACTGAGATGCAAGGTTGCAATGGAATTTTGTATGTTAATCTTACACCCATCAACCTTGTTGGGTTATCTTTCTATCTTTCACTGCTTTTTTTTTTTTTTGCTTTTTGGAGACAGGGTCTTGCTTTGTAGTTCAGGCTGGCCCTGAGCTCACTATGGTGCCCAGGCAAGCCGCCGCGAACTCAGCAATCCTCCTGTCTCTGCCTCCCGAGTGCTGGGATTACAGGTGTGAGCCACCACGCCCAGCATTATATGTGGTAACCGGGGATTGAACTCAGGTCCTTACGCTTGAGAGGCAGGCGCCGGAACCACTGAGCTAACCCTCCGGCCCCTATCTTTCACTGCTTTTTTAGAGACTTTTATTTTCTTCATAGACAATGATATTATCCAAGTCAGGAGAGTTCATCTTCTCCTTTTTCATACTGGGCTAGAGGAATAGATGCAGCTGTGGAAGCCTGTGGTGGTGTGATCCAGTTTCCTTTCACATGCCTTTGTTCTTGCCTCATTCTTGCCTTGCTTGAAGGCAAGCAAGGCCCATCACCATGCAGTGGGCAGCTCTTCCACCCTCTTTAACAAGGCGGTCTACGTGTGTGGTATGGAGTCTCTCAGTCTAGTCCATAGTGCTGGCAGTGACCTGGCATGCCACCTGCTGTCCTCACACTGGCAGGTCACTTTTAATCTCCCCTAGCCCACAGAAGCCCTGTTCTAGGATCCTCATCTCCTTTCAGCCTTAGGGCCCTATGCGCCCTGCGTTCCTCCCTCCTCATTGCTTTATATTTCTGTCCATAGAAAAATTTGTATACTAAGCTAGATATGCTTTTGAATTTTTCTCATATGTTAGCAGCTACTGTGATTTGCAAATGGTTTGCTGTCATGTTGAAATTTAATCCCCATTTCAAGGTATTAGAGGGTAGATAATCTGACTGCAGTGTTTGGAGGTAGGGTCATTAGGAGGTGATTAGGGATTAGATAATCAAATGGAGCCTCTGTGATTGAAAACTGGTGGCCTTAGAAGAAGAGAGACCAAAGGGACACACACACACACATACACACAACCCATGTACCTTGTCCCTTGCCACATGATGTCCTATGCCAGTTTGGGACTCTGACAACAAGAAGGTTATCATTTAATGCAAACTCTTGAACCTCAAGAACTGCAAGTTAAATAAATCTTTTCAAATGATATTAGCCTTGGGTGTTTTGTTATAGTAATGTAACACAAATGTAGTAATCAGTACTTTGTGTTTAGAGCTGAGCCAGTACCTCAGAGACTTAAATACAACAATGCTCTCTTGGCAAGAAATTGTAATTCCAGTGTTTGCTTACTTCATTAAAGAAGACAGAAGTGGCTTCTGCCAATGCTGATATCTAACAGAGCCATTATGATCAAATACAGAGCAATTTAGAATTTTCAGTGTCCTTTAGGTCCTCCATAAGGCATCTTGTGAACCCAGGAGACTCTTATTGAATGTCCCCAGAATCTAGGCAGTATCATGACTTGAGCAAAAAAAAGACAGGAGTAAGAGCAATAAAAGTGAATTTCAAACACATTCAGAGAAAGGAATTTTCAATGGCATTTGATCTGGAAAGTGAATTTTGATTGAGATTTAGACTTTTTTTTACTAATCTCCTTATAGAAACTAGCTTAGTATGTAAATATAATCAAAATAGCATTCATTAAAATTGCAAAACTTATTTATTGAAATATGTAAAACAGCCAGCTGCAACAGTGGTGACTAAGAAGTGTGAAAATATTTTGTTCAGCAAATACTTATTGAGTTCCTACTATGTGCAGTGCCATTCAGGAGTCAAAAAATAATAATGCAGATCCTAAAAGTCTAGTTGAACCCCTTATGGGCAAATAAATAAATGATACTAATATGAACTGATCAGCTTCTTAAAAGTGTGTTAGTTTGCAGATATTTTAATTCCTCTGTTCACAGCAGCATTATTCACAATAGCCAAGAAGTAGAAGCAACCAGTGTATCCACTGACAGATGTATGGATGAACAAGATAAAGTAGAGATCTGGTGTGATATTACTCTAATGGAAGAAAATTCTGACATCCGCTATATCATGGATGAACCTCCAGGGCATTCTGCTGAGTGCTATCAGCCAATCACAAAAAGACAAATACTGCCTGATTCCACTTATATGAGGTACCTAAGGCGGTCAAGTTCATAGAAACAGAAAGTAGAATGGTGGTCACCAGGGACTGGGGGTGAGAGGGAAATGGGGGTTGTTTAATAGGTATAGAGTTTGAGTTTTGCAAGAAAGAAAAATTTCTGGAGATCGATTGCACAAAAACATGAACATTCTGGGCCGGAGATTTAGCTCAGTGGTTCCGGTGCCTGCCTCATGGGCGTAAGGTCCTGAGTTCGATCTCGGTAACTACATATAATGCTGGGCGGAGTGACTCAAGCCCACCAGCCATCAATACCACATACCACAGTGCCGGGCTTGGTGGCTCACGCCTGTCATCCCAGCGCTCGGGAGGCAGAGACAGGAGGATTGCTGAGTTCAAGGCTTGCCTGGGCTCCATAGTGAGCTCAGGGCCAGCCTGAACTACAAAGCGAGACCCTATCTCAAAAAAACCCACAAAAACAAAACATGAACATTCTAACATTGTTGAATTGTACTTATAAATAAATGGTTAATATAATGAATTTTTTAAAGTTAAAAAGAGAGTATTAGCCTCATGAGGGCAGGAACCTATTGGGTTTACACTTGAATTTCCAGTGTGTATAGAATTTTCTGATACATAGTAGGCACTTGACTAATATTTTGCCTTCTTCTGGCTTCTCCTCCCCATCCAACATCCTACACTAGGACAAAAGCCAAGTTGTTCTGGGAGCCAGTTCAGCAAACAAAGACACTTCTTTCTACGGGGCACTGAAGGGAAGAATTTGAAATATTTGTGATTTGATATTTGTCGTGGTCACACCAACAATTCTCTACTTCTCCATTATGCTTATCTGAGCTCTTTTGGCATTTGATTTTCCTAAAAATGGATCCTGTTTCTACTTCCCAAAACAGAATAGAATTGTGATGAACTTTGTAATATTACCAAAAAGAAAAAGTGGAAGGAAGTCTGTAAGATGAAATCATTATTAGGCCTTGGTACAAATGGCCCACAGGCCCTGGTGGCAGCCAGGCATAGGAGGAAGGGTGAGGTAATTAGCATGTATTTGCAGCTCTGTGCCTATCTTTGTTCCTTCCCTTCACTGGCTCTGTCTGAGTCTCTTGTTTATTTTTGGCCAAGTGAAAAAAAAAAAAGACAGAGACAAAAAAAGTTTCCTTATACTTCAGCTTTTCTACTTTTTCCTGGTGTGTTTGGTTTCTTCTCCCCTTGATCCTTCCTTTTTCCTGTCATCTGCTGTCTTCACTGTGTCCCCCTGTGTTCTGGAACCCCAGCATAGAACAGTTTACAGTAAGGGAAGGACAGGAGTGTGCTGCACTTTGTGAGGCATCGGCTGTAAAGGCCCGAGGGATTCAGATGGAGGGATTTCCACTTCTGGTCCAGGCCCTAGCTACTGTAGGTCCTGGCTCTGCTGTGATCACAGGAATACATGCCTGATTTTATATAATATTTTCTGCAAGGTGTAACACCTTCTTTGGGGGGATGGAGAGCAGTGTGTACATCCTGAAACTTCAGTGGGCTCTTGGCACATCCAACAGCAGTTGTGTGTCCACAGGTTTCCATCCCACAGATGACATCAGAATCTGACTTTCTTTCCTTCTAGGGGTCAGAGAATAAAAAAGTCGCTCACCTCATGGGTGCCAGGAAGCAGAGATAACAAATGAGCCTCAGAAGAAGGACCAGGGTCCAGACATAGTCCTCGAAGTGGCTCACTCGTTCAACTCCACTTACTTCCTAATAGCTCATTCAGCTATGAATTTATTATTGGATTAATATTAATTCACTGATGAAGTCACCCTCAACGATCTGGTCAGTTCTCAAAAGTCCATCATGTATTCTTTGGGAAACATTTTAGATCCAAACCATAACAGAGGCGATTTCTACCCATCCAAACTATGAAATAAAATTTCTGCCAAGCATAGCAGCACATGACTATAATCTCGGCTATCTAGGAGGCTGAGTCAGATAGCTCCCAAGTTCAAGATCATCCCGGGCAACTTGGCAAGGCCCTGTCTCAAAAAGATAAAAAGAGCTGGGGAAGTATATAGTTCATTATTACAGTATGGTTGCCTAGCACATGCAAGGGCCTGGGTTCAATCCTCATACAGAGAGACAGAGGGACCTCCAAAGGACACTTCCTTGTGAAGCACTCTGCTCCCGCATAAATAGTACTAGCTTGGGATCTGTGACAGTCAAAGTGAGTTTGCAAGGAGCCATTGAGGCCCTTAGGAACAGGATCATGAATTTTTTAGATGGCTGGCTGAAGTCTGGAGAGTGGTTCAGGGCTATAGGACAGAACTTCCGGTGAGGGTAGCAAACTGGTTTGGAGAGAAGCCCATGACCTTGGCTTTCTTCCCTGAAAAACCGTGGTCAGGACCATGAACGTTCCAGGCCACTCTTCTGGTTCTCTGACCTTCCCTAGGCTGCTTTTGCTGTGTCCTGGGTGGCTTTCCCTGGGAAGAAGTAAATGAGCAGAAAAGAAGGACTTTCAGAAAGTTAGGTTGACCTTGGGTTTCTGTTGCCTTTACAAACTGATTTGTGTTGGAACCTCATTGGTTTACACAGCGTTTTGTTGCTGGCTCTTCCATGCCTCCTGCCAGCTTCCTGCTCATAATTCATAAAGGCTCTGCCCATTTCCATCTCCTAAATGCTTTTCCTAGGTTCCCACAGGG
Source organism: Thryonomys swinderianus (assembly GCA_004025085.1). Lineage (NCBI taxonomy): Eukaryota > Metazoa > Chordata > Mammalia > Rodentia > Thryonomyidae > Thryonomys > Thryonomys swinderianus. The sequence goes on from PVIC010015650.1 coordinate 4,910, forward strand.
CCCTGATGCTATGCTGGCTGGAACTAGTGGAAAGTGAATTCCTGCTAAGAAACTGGCAGATAACATTGGAGTTATATTCTCTTCTCTACACACTGCATTTGCATCTTAATAGGGACATCAAAACCAAAAATTTTAAAGCTCAAAGGATTGAACATCAAGGAGTAGAGTGTCAGGCTTCTTGACCGGAGGGGCTTGGGGGTTGCTGTCTCAGTATTTTGGGCTGAAGTCACAAAATACCATGGACTAGAGAGCATATAATCAACAGAAATTTATGTCTCAGTTTTAGAAGCAGAAGTCCAAGATCTAGACACTGGGGATTTGATGTCTGATGAGGGCCTGCTTTTATGTATAGCTAACCATCACCTCAGATGGTGGAAGGGACCAGGTATTCCCCTAGTAGGGCTCTGCTGTCATGATCAGATCACTTCAGTGATTAGATTTTCAACATACATTTCAGAGGGGCACATTCTTGACATCGTAGTGGATATCTTGTAGATTTTTTTACATGTGCATATGTATCTAAATTGGCCCTGATGTCATTGCTAGGCCAGATTCCTCATGTCCAGAATAAAAGCATTCACTTTACAGCAAGAGCTTTCTGCACTTGTCCACAGAATCCACCAAACCCAAGTAGTATATCAGGGCCTGCCACTGAGTTCAGCCTGAGCAACCAGAGCAGGCACCTTGTCAAGTGAGGTGTTTGCTCTGACATCACTGCACTGTTCACTGGGGCTCTGAGATGCATCTTTTCAGGAAAACCTGCAGTGAAGAGAAGGCCTGGCCTTTAGGAAGAGGACCTGTGTCCCTTGCGCCAAGCCTGGCAGGCCTGTTCAGGCTGGTCTTTCTAAGCTGCTGACCCAAGAGAGGCGGAAAAAAGAAGGTGTAAATAGCAGAGCTGTTGCAGTTGGCTGCTGCAGGTGGGACTTTTGAACTGGTGGGACCGTGACAGCCATCAGAGGCAACTGTCCTCCCTGGCCTGACCTCTTTCCTACCCATGCCACCACCACTGCCCTCTCTGTGCTGCTTCTGAAGACCAGCTTTTGCTCCTGAAGCATTCTTTGCTGCTCTCCCTTGACTCCTTTCTCAAATACCCTTGCCTCCCTCAGAGTCAGACAGCTGGCATCTTACTGGTGCCCTGCATAGGCTGCCATCTCTGGCTCACCACGGGTTTATAATTGCCTCTGGTTAAAGTTTAAATAGATGGGTTTCAGCCCAAGAGAAAAATGTAAACAAGTCCTTTCTGAAGTCTTTCAGAACTGCTGGCTGCCAGTGCTTCTAAATTCTGTGCTAGGAAATTCATCCTACTCCTCCCTGACTGAGGAGACAGCCACCTCCACTGCTGCCACCTCTGGGCATTTAGAGCCTTGAGTGCCTCTCTGAAGCCACTGGGAGGCTTTTAGATGACCTGCACTTTTCTTTTAACTCAATTGAGCTATCAGGATGCAGTTCCCTTCTAGCATGTGTTTGAGGTGAGGGAGAGGAGGCAGTCTCTGTGCTGGGAGGAAGGGAAGGGTTCTCATTTCCCGGTTTGAAGTTTTCTCTGGGTGGTGGAGGCCATTGTACTGGTTGCCTGAGTCTTTCTGATGGCTGAGGTTGTCTTGGGAGTCCTGAGCATGGGGTCATTCTTGGCTGACACCGAGGGAAGAGGACAGGCTGGGCCCCTGCACTGAAGCTTGGAGCCTCTCTGTTCCTGTCTTTCCTCTGAAATAAGCTGCCCTTTTGGTTCTTGATTTTTTTTTGGGTTGTTTTTGTTTGGTTTTGTTTTTTGAGTCTTGATTAAGAATTTTGATTTTCTATATTCTTCTGCATTGTATACTTTGGGTATTTAGGACCTGGTGCCCGAATGGATTCAGCAGTACTTAGGGATGTTTTGGTCAAGGGTTTGATTTGATTGCTGCTTTCTCTTTTTCAACTATCCTCAGTAATTTTAAATCTGGACTCCTGCTCCAGACCTTCTAGTATCCTGACCACACACCAAACACATCCTCCCTGCTGTGTGCTGCTACTTTACCAGGGAGCGTCCTAATACCCAGGTCCCCTCCCCTGCCCTGCTCAGCATCTTCTCTGAACCACCTTCCTGTTCTGTGGAGCTTTTCCTGCCTTCCCTGGACAGCCAGCCACAGCCACTCCTAGAGATTGTTCTCAAGTCTGGCTCCCTTCCTGGTAATCTGATTTCAGTGTCTGCTCTTTGGCTGGTGTTTATATGTCAGCTTCTTGGACAAGACACTTTGCTCTTAAATGTAGAATAAACTTTTCTGTCCCCTACTGCCTACCCTTATGTGTAATCCATTGTCTGTACTCGATAAATATTTAATCTTTATTTTTCAACCTCTCTGAAAAGATGTCAGGATTTTGCTTGTTGTTGTTGTTTGTTTTGTTTTGTTTTGTGGTACCAGGGATCAAACTTGGGCCCTTGTGCTTCCAAGATAGGCACGGTATCACTTGAACTGAATCCCTAGCCCAAGATGTCAGTATTTTAATAGCAGCTCTTGGAGGGGATCCAAAAGCAGTGAAAAATGGACTAGGGTTCAAGTCTAAGGATTGAAATCATGAAAACAGCCTATAGATCCACCTGCAGAAGAACTGGTAAAGAAAGTGTGGTTTATATGTATAAAATGGAGTGCTACTCAGCCATAAAGTAGAATAGGTTTGGGTCATTTGTGGGAAAATGGATGCACCTTGAAGCTAAAATGCTAAATGACATGATTCCAATGCAGAAGGTTAAGTATTGTATGGTTTCTCTTGCATGAGAAACTCAAAATATAAATAATTTAAAGAGCAAAATGAATAAGAAACAGGGAAGTTGACTATGTGGAGATTAGAAGGGGATCTGGTACAGTAGGAGTCAATGAGAAGATGGGGAAGTAAAAACGATAGAAAAGAAAAAAGTTATGATCTCATTACTGTTAGCACTAAGAGTTTCCCAGTTCTTATCCTTTCCAAGCTTCACTTTCCTCACAGGTAAAACAAAGACATAAGATTTCTTTTATGTGTTTCTGAGTGAATTAAAATGAGTTCTTACAAGTATTGAAGCACTTGAAATGTCAAAACATTTTTATTGTGGGCCAGGAGCCTTACCAATCATCCTAAAAGATATATGCCCCATTTTCCCATTACTAACACCATCTTCTTTGATATAACTGTTTCTTCTCATTTACATGTGCTGATTTTTGTAGGGCTTGCCTTGGGTATGTTTGGACTTGTTTCTTGATCATTAGAGGAATGTTTCTGTGGTGGCAATGAACGGGGAAGTTTCTAAGTTACATTTATGTGTCATCAGCCCATAGCATGAGATCAACTCTTTACTACCTCTCTTAACTTTAAAGAGGAAAGAAATGCCAATGAAGGCAACTTCCTCCACTACCAAAAGCATTTGCTACTTTCTCCATTGAAAAGAAGTATAACTCCAGTCATCCATTCAACATCTGTGTGCCAGGTCGTAAGATAAAAAAGATGAGTCAGCTGGGCGCGGTGGCTCACGCCTGGCCAGCGTGAACTACAAAGTGAGACCCTGTCTCAAAAAAAAAAAAGAGTCAGCCAAGCCAACTTCCATGCTTTTAAAAGTTTTCAATCCGGGGCTGGAGATTTAGCTCAGTGGTTCTGGCACCTGCCTCACAAGCACAAGGTCCTGAGTTTGATCCTGGTAACCACATACAGTGCTGGGCATGGTGACTCATGGCCCACCAGAAATCAATACCACTACCACAGTGCCGGGTGTGGTTGCTCACGCCTATAATCCCAGCACTCAGGAGGCAGAGACAGGAGGATTGCTGAGTTCCAGGCTTGCCTGGGCTACATAGTGAGCTCAGGGCCAGCCTGAACTACAAAGTGAGACCCTGTCTCAAAAAGCAAAAAAAAAAAAAAAAAAAAAAGTTTTCAATCCAGTGAGCTTGATGGATGGATAAAACATCTAAGTAAACCAGGGCTATGGGGGTAAAAAGGAAGACAGTCAGCATGCCAGGAAGTTTTAGAGAGATGATGACTTGAACTGAATGTTGGGATGTGAGTATGTGGCTGTCAATAGACAGACGGGATGGAGCTCTTCAGGTTGTTCCTTCACCTCTTAGATGCCTCTTGAAGGATTTGGCTCTGCCATCTTTCGCCTGTTCAGCCACCTTCTCTCTGATCCAAGGCCCAAAAGTGCTTCTTTGGAGTAGCCTTGTTAGTACTGGGTTGGACCAGAGAGCTGACACTTGAAATCACTGCTCCTTTTGTTACCAGGGACAGGAAACAACTGGAGAGGCTGGAGCATTCTGGGGAAGGATGGAAGAGTCAAGGCTGTGCCCTGATGTCTGCTTGTGCATGTGTGTGCGTGTATGCATGTGTGATGTGTTTCTGTGGGGATGGTGACAAATGTTTACATATAGGTCTTGCCACAGAAAACAGAAGTGAAGATTCAGAAAACAAAGTAGCAGCTCAAGACCTCAGAGGCTCAGAGAAGGGGGAGGTTGAAACAGCCTCGACCCAAAACAAGAACAGAGCAGGAAGTTGCATCAGAAGAGGAACAATACCTATATCATGCTGAAGACCCACAAATGTCACAAAATAAAAATAAAACGTGATTCTCATTTTACCTAGGTACATTCTGTTACAATATTTTCCTCTTTACAGTGCAACAAAGTTACTGAAATAAGATTTGATGCAGTAAGCATGAAGAACACAGACAACACAATATCAATAATTTTTAAAAGTACATATATCATATTTTGTTTAGACCAGCAATTGAATATTTACCTTATTCTCTACTTCCATCTGAACATTTTTCTCAAGCCCTTAAAGATATTTAAAACAAGTTATGAAATTGACTTACTGAAGAACATTTCAAAGGAGTAAATACTGTTAGCACAAATTGAGAAATATAGAAGTATGTTAGTGCTAATGACTGATGATGTCAGAGGAAAAAAATATAGATGCTATGTATGCTATTAAGTTTTTTCATTTCCATTTGAGTTGAACTGTTAGTCCAAATAGAAGTAAAAATGTAGTTTCCCCTTTGGCTAGATTCTTGTAACTACATACATCCAACATTTATAGGACTGGCTTTAGTAGGGAGGTTTTATAAAAAGTTGATATAATACTGGAATAAACTTGGTGTCGGTGTGTGTCAGATACATTTTTTTGAATCTATTACTTTACAAACATGGTCATAGCTATTGGCTTTCTATCAGCTTTGCAGAATTGTAATGGCTTCAAATGATTAGCTGATTTGCCAGTCTTACAAAGATTTCAAAGTATATTGAGTTTTTGGCAGTGAACTGAGGAAGTCCTGTGTGCTTTGGCTTAATTTCAAGTGAACTTCTCAATTGAACAAGTTTTTAGCACATCTCCTGCAGGAATGACTAGAGAAGAGACCAGGGTAGACACTATGGAAAGGAATCCACATGCATTGTCTCTGTCTAGAGAAAAGCAGTAGCACTCAATGAAGAAAGAAAGCAATTAGGTAGGCAGCTGTTTATTTGGATACAGTAGGTTCTCTGCAAATAGTTATTGAAGGAAGAAATGAAAAGAACAGGTGAGTGAATGAGTACAAGGAAAAGCATAATGTCTGATTGAAAATGAAGCATAGATCAGGATTCATGACAGGGTTGTCACATATCTTCCCTTTGATAGGGCCTTCGTTGTTACTAAGATGCTTAATTTTCAGAAGTTCAGAAATTCTTTGAAAATATGACATCTAAAAAATAGTTTGGAAAATGTGGAAATCTATGCAAAACCAAATTTTCAGATTTTTGAAGTAATTTTTTTTACAAGTTTAAATTCAGCATTACTTTTGGAGCAAAAAATGCATTAGGAGGCTGGAGGAAGAGCTGAGGTCTTGGGTGCAGTCCCCAGCATCAAAAACAGGGTCACAGAAAAAAGAAGAAACTGCATTAGGAGTCAATTGGTTTAAAATTATGATTTATTCTAGTAATATAAATCTAATTGAAATTATCTTTTTTAAAAAACTAATAGCTACTGAGGCCTAAAGTTGCTATATTTTATGACATCAAGTCTCACTTGACTTGTATCAATTAAGAAACCAGTGAAAAGTTAGAAAAGATACCATAATCATCACAATAAAAACAGAAGCATTGTTATACTTTTTTCTGGACCCACTACCTCCAAATGTTATTTATGTACAGAAAGAAGTGATTATTTTCAGAAAGTAACCCAACAGATAGGCAAAGTAAGAAAGATAAAAGATAAACCAAATATATTATCTACAACTTTCTTTTTCCAGTACTGGGGATCAAACCTAGGGTGCTCTACCTCTGAGCTACATCTTCAGATCTCCTTTTTATCTTGAATGTTGAGCCAGAGTCTCCCTAAGTTGCTTGGACTGGCCTCAAACTTGTGATTCCTCCTGAAAAGGTGAGGTCACAGGCATGTAGCCCCATGCTCTGTTTGACTGCAGCTTTTGCCCCAGCACTTGCATTTTTCTTGAATGAGTAAATCTCCCCACATTGGCCTGTTTCCCTGTTTTCTAAGCCTCACCTGACATACAGTTTGCTATCCCTTTCCATAGTTGGTGCATCTGCAAATTCAATTTGCACATCCTCAAGTTTTGTATCCCAGCAGTTCTTGGAACCAAGTCCTGCAGATACCAAAGAGTGGCAGCACGTACTGTGAGTCTGAAGCCTTGCTCCAGACTCATGCAAACTCCCTGGTCTAGCCTGTGCACGAGGAAACTTATCTTTTCTAAAGTGATTCCCAAATAGTGGGAACAAGAAAAATAATGTATGAGCTAAGATTTGCTAAGTTCTTTTTCACTCTGTAAATCTGTGGCCCTTTCCTTTAGGGAGTGGCAGGCCATTCTTATATCCTGCTCCTCTGTACTGAAGAGTTTAGCATCTCTGGCCCGGTGATCCAGAGAACTTTGTTCTTTGCCCAAAATACCACTGTTTCCCAAAGCAATTTCTCCTCTGAGAAATGCTGTCATGTCACGCTGCACTGTCCTTGAACCAGACAACTTTTTCTGCTTGTCTTTATCTGTCTAAATAAAGCTAACCTACATTTGCTGTCTAATTCATTCAGATGCTTGTGATGCTATTTAAAGCATCCCTCAAGGCTTGAGGAAAACAAGATGCATTATCTCCACTTGGAAACCTTTAGGTTTGCTGGTCATTTAAGGAATTCAAGAATCTGTTCAGTCTTCACTGGTTCAGACATGAGAAACAAAAGAACTCTGAATTTTTTTTTTTTGAGACAGGGTCTCGCTTTGTAGTTCAGGCTGGCCCTGAGCTCACTATGTAGCCCAGGCAAGCCTCCAACTCATCAATTCTCTTGTCTCTGCCTCCCGAGCACGGGGACTACAGGCGTGAGCCACCATGCCCAGCACTCTGGATTTTTTATTTCAGGCAGCTTTCCTTGACTTGTACATGGCTGGAATCTGTTGAAAGCAAAAGGTGGTTAGAGATCTCTCACTGCCTCTGTCTCTGCCTGTCTCTGTCTCTGTCTGTTTCTCTCTTTCTCTCTCTTCTTGTTCAGGCTTCATAAAATCAAACTTTTCTAAAGATCAATTGCTCAGCAGAATATACTTTTTGTTCTGGCCTCCAGTGCTTCATTATTACTTGCCCCTCCCAGGAAAAAAATGCAATTAAAGAGGCTCTCTGCAGAGGCTTGTGACCTCAGCTACTTGGGAAGCTGAGGCCAGAGAATCATAAGTTTGAAGCCAGTTTGGGCAACTTAGGGAGACCTTGTTTCAAAAAGAGAGGGACCAGGGATATAGCTCAGTGTTTGGATGTCCACTCAGCCAATCCTCCATAGCACACACATATGCATAGACACACAAATTCAAAAGCAGCTGTCACCTTAATAAACAGACTTTTGATGAATTTTTGACTTGTTTCTAACTTTCTGTTTTCAGCCTACACATATCATTTCATTAGAAAATCCTGGTACTTCCACATTTCAGTAAAGGAAAGGAAATCTACAGGGAAAGAAGTAGAATATTGGGGTTATAAATAAGACTCTGTTGTGAATGTATACATGATGGGAAGTTGAGAGAGGTTTCAGATATATTGTTTGTGTTTTCAAATTCCATATTTCTGCAGGTCTGTTAGCTTGCCCAGTGAGAGAGAGGAGGTCAAAGGGATTGTTTTAACCATTAGTACTTCACTGCTACCTTAAACACAAGTTTATTATCAGCATCCATTTGTTCAGCCAAGATTCTGTGACGTCCATTGCAGTGAGTGAGTCAGAAGCCACAAGCTAACAGGTCTATTCCTTCCCACCATCACCTAGGAAACCATCGCATCATCCGCAGGAAATGCAGGCCCCTATGGGGAGTGTGCCCAGATTGGGTTATAAAGCTGGCAATGAGTTTTTCTGAGCAGGTCAAATAATAATCTTGATCTAAAGTGGGAGGTGGGTCTAACCTCTCAGGCATAGACAGAGGGCTGACGGCAAAAATAGCAAGAGAAATTAATCAGCTAAAATCATTATATTTATTTTATAAGATATTTACTTTATAAGAAATCAACGAACAGCAAGAGATATGCAGACATGATTTGATTCCCCTTGTAGACAGCATTCATTTGCCCACTTTGGGGGAGTGGCTGTTCAGTGTGTTAAACTGGATGAAGAAATGGACAGCACCTCAAACTAGGCTCTCTGCTGAATAAAGTGTTCCATGGTAACTGTCTGTGGGTCACAGGAGAGCTAGGACATATCTTTACAGAAAACCAAACACTGACTTCTCTTGTGCTCTCACTGTTTGGTTGTTTATAGGTGCTGTGCACGATTTTCTGTTTTCTTGACTGCTATAGTCCATTACAGTCCAGTCCAGAATTAACTTGGTTGTGTGTAGCCAGATTATCACATAGTATCCAGGTATCTATAGCTGTAAGTTTAGTACAGCTGAAAGAAGTTATTGTAGCAGCTTTGTGTTATTTGACAGCTTGATATTTCTGGGCAGAATGACACCCCATTGCTCCTCCAAATGAGAGATTTTACATTAGAGTACATGAGGGCCCTCATAACTTCCAGTTGTAGGCTCAAAATCATTTGAATGGGAGAAAAAAAAACCTCTGTACTATAACCATTTGGTCCAAACACTTTATTTTTTACATGAAAAATGAGTTCTAGAGAGAGAGGATGATTTGTCTAAGGTCATACAGCAAAAGGGAGGGAAGTGAGAAGAGATACAAAGGACAAAGCTTGATTACAAGTTCATGGCTATCTCAAAGACTCAAAATTAGAGCCAGGGACTTAGCACAGTGGCACTGTGCCTGCCTCAAAAGTACAAGGTCCTGAACTCTCTGGTAAAAAAAAAAAAAAAAAAAAAAAAAAAAAAAAAAAAAAAAAAAAAAAAAAAAAAGCAGAAAAACAAAAAGACTTAAAATTAACAGGCAGATTGGTGTATTTCTGTAATCTCAGCTACTTGGGAAGCTGAAGCAAGAGAAACTCAAGTTCAAGCCCAACCTAAGCAACTTAGCAATTTATGAGACCCTGTCACAAAAGAAAGAAAAAAATTAAAAAAAGACTCAAGGGCAAAGGATATAGCTCAATGACAGAGTCATTGCCTAGGTGGTATGCATGAGGCCTTGGTTCAATCCCCAGCCTGGAAGTGTGACTGTTAATATATCAAGCTGTTTTCATTGAAATGCAGAGTCCTGAGGCAGTTGGTTCCATTCTGGGGGGCAGTGTGTTGAGTGTGTGTCATGAGTGTGATGTGCCATCTTCTGTGTTCATTGAGTGGGAAGCAGTGACAAACATGAATGTGCCCCGAGAAAGGTAAAGATAGTGATGAAGAGTTCTAGCAGCTGTAATTTTGGGAGAACAATTGCAGAATGCTACAAAATATTAAAATTTGTCATGGAAGAGATGGGAGTGGGTATCATTAAATAGTTGAGAGCTGTCTTGAAGAGGGCTCAGTCTGATTTTGTGTGCCATGAGAGGTAGTCATAAACTATTACAAGTTAGAGAGTGATGGAATTTATTTCTATATAACCAGCTTTCTAATAATTGAAGCTGATACTCAGCTGATGAGTACAATAGTGGATTAATTCCAAATGGGCATGCCTATTTAAATATCACATTGTTCCTCTTGCATGGGAAACTGAGGGCATAAATAAGGACCATAATAGACAATAGATATTGGGAAGTAGGAGGAAAATATTCGAATGGGAGAAGAAACAAGGAAGGAGGAAGTGGAAGAAGGGAAAAGGAAAAGAAAAGAATAGAAGGTAAAAACTGGAAAGTTTTTTGAAAAAGAAGGGAAAGAAGGGTTAAAGGAAGGGGAGGGAAATGGAGAAAAAAAGAAGAATCATGATGTATTATGCACTGGTACAGATCCCTATGATAAATGTGACCATTATGTATATCAAAAGCATACTGATAAAATTAAATTTAAAAGGACAAAATTAATTATTTTCATAGAAAATATAGTGAATTAATTTTTTTATCTTTGGAGTTGTTCCAGTATTCACTTATTCATCCAAAAGCATCTATTGAAGACCTGATACTAGGCACTAAAGATGCAAGATGGCTAACATTGTGCTCGCTTCGGCAGCACATATACAAGATGGCTAACATAGTCACTTTCTTCAAGAGGAATTGTAGCCAAGTAGAGTTGCTGGAATATCACTTCTATATAGGAGTGGTATCGTAGTTTATTTTGTGTTGCTGTAACAAATTACCCAAAATGAGGTAATTTGTAAGAAGTTTCTAGGTCAAGTTCTAAAGGTTTAAGAGCATGGTACCAGCCTCATATGGGCTCTGGTGAGGCCTTCTAGCTACATCACACCATAACATGTGACATCATGTGGAGAGGGAGAATCAAACTGCTGGACAGGGACCAAGATAAAAAGCAGAAACAGTCAAACTTGTATTATGGGAAAGACCATCCTCAGGAAAATGAACCCACTCCACAATGCCAGCATTAATCCCTTCTGAAAGTAGTGCCCCTTGTCCTAATTACCTTAACTCAGCCTCTCTCCTTAAATGGTCTGCCACCTCAGTGCTGCCTCCCTAGGGATCAACTTGCAGCACGTGACAGCATAGCAAATAGAATGAACAGTAATTTGGAGTGCTATGGAAAATACTCATGCATTGCACAGATAAAATAGGAGACACTATGGAGCTGCTCTTTGTGTTAATGAAGGCAACACTAGCTGCTGCAACAATCAAGTCTTAATATGCTTCAAACATAAAGTGAAATATACTCCTTCCTCATATTACATCTAAAATGGGCCTTTCTGATGGCAAGTGTCTCTTTTCCAAGTAGTGATTCCAAGGCACAGGCCTTCTCATCTTGTCACTCTTTTTGTCTTCAGCATGCATCTTATGTCTTCAGTATGCACATTCCCATCCTGCTGAAAGATAGGAGAGAACACTGAGGCTGGGATGGACCTAGAAATAATGCTAATGTACTCTGGACGCATTCTGGTATTCAGCTACATGTTCATATCCAACCAGTAGGAACTTCTAGGTCTAGGATTGTAGCTCACTGTAGAGTACTTGCATGGAACTCTGGGATCAAGCCCTGCACTGCAAAATTTAAAAATAAAATAAAATAAATTAGTCTAGTCGTTTTCTCAAGAAAAAAAAGGAACAGGTTTCTATGCCTGACTAGCAAATCTTTTACCACATTATCAAACTCTGAGCTTCTATGATTATGGTGGAAGCACAAGATAAAACTTTTTGAGACACACTGCTCTATTTATTTATAAATTTTAAAATTTAATCTACTTATTTTCTTAGTTGACTAACAAAATCATATACACTTATGAACAACATGTTTTATGTATATTTATACATTGTGGAATGGTTAAATCAGGCTGAGATATATATATATATATATATATATATATATATTTGAGTTATATATATGAATTCACTTGGTTATCGTTTTATTGTGAGGCAAGAATTTTTAAGTTGTTTTGTTTAATGCCAGTGTCATCGTATCCTATGTTTACTTCAAGTATCTTCTTATTGAAATCTCCTATTTAAGTAAGATATATTGTTTTGTTTATTACAACTAAGAATCAGACCAAGAACCTTGCACATACTAGACGATGCTCCACCCCTAAGACTTATCCTTAGCCATGTCCTCAGCTCTCAAGATAGTAACATAAAGGAATGAGATAAAGAACAAAGTACAGCATGCTACTCTGGGAATGAAAAAGGAAATAATAATAAGTATCCTATTTGTTTGCATATGCAATGAAACACTGAAAGGATACACAAGAAACCATAGTGGTCAGGGTGAGGGCAGTGGGGTGAAGCATCAGTGGGAATAGAATTCATGTATCCTTTAAATAGTTTTAAACTTATTTATAAAAATATATAATTAATTTTTTATTCTATTGCAGGAGGATTTCTCACTGTTTGACCTCTTTTGTTTTTGGTGAAGAAAAGCCAAGAACAAGACTACTTGGAAAAGCGTCTAGGGCACTACATAATGAGACTGAGGTAAAAAATAATGATGAATATTGTACCTTTCTTATTATAATGTGCCTGTAGTGGGTTAATTAGAATTTTCAAAAGAAAGAAGATGAATATTAATGGCATAGTTTGGTTTTATCCACCTCTAAAAGGCCCTGCCTTTATATCTAACATCTTTGCTTATTTTCATTGACATTCCTGGGCTAGTCAGCTTTCTGTCAGTATAACAAAACACCTGAGATGAACTTATAAAGAGGAAAGGCTTATTTTGGCTCACAGTTTCAGAGGTTACAGACTATAGCTAGTTGGCACCATGTTATCAGATCTGTGGTGAGGTAGTGCATCATGGTGAAATTGAGTTACAGAGAAAAACTGCTTACCTCATGGCCCCAAATTCCCAATGTCCTCTTTAAGGCAAGCTTCCAGTGTCCTAAGCACTTCCCATGAAGCTCTGCCTCTTAAAGGGTCTGTCACCTCCCATTAGTGTCAGCCTGGAGAACATAGGCTTTTGGGGGACATTCATTGTCCAAACTACAGCAATTCCTAATGACTATTAATATTTGAATCAATATCATATAAAATTCTTTGAGAGAGCCAGGAGTAGAAGTTTAACTCCCTACAAATTCATCTGGATTCATCTTTTGATTTCTGCATAGTACCATCACTGAAAGTATGTGATAGAAATCTTTCATGTTCCAAGGCAGCAATGGCTTTCAAGGATACTAACAGCCCACTGTGGCACATGTGCCATAGGTGCACCACCACTGTTCTAAGGCATCTTCACAAATACTTTCTCATTTAATTTTCCTATCAACAATGTGAATTAATTGAGACATTAGAGATAAAAAACTTTGGAGATGAAAGCCACTATAAATAAAATAGGCTAATAAAATACTGGGGGAACTGAGATTATAATAAATACAGTATTATTACAGATAATCAATTAAAAGAAAAATATCCCAATAGAAAAAATAGGGAAAAGATATAAATAAAATCTCATAGATGTCTCAGTAATAAAATATATTCAAAAATATTTTCCTTCTTCAAAGTGAAGAAAAATAATATCTAGCATTGACAAAAGTACTTGGAAATAGAAACACTGATATTTTCCTAGTGTAGGAAGACTAGTTAACAAAACTTTTCCATTGGTACTTTGGAAATATATTAAAACTTTAAACATGTTCCTCTAGTATGATCTGTAACTTCATGTTACTCTAATGTATTCATGAAGCATTTAGAGAAGTATAACAACTCATGGCAAATGACTATGTTTGCATGTCTGAGGCCAGTGAAATATGAATCAGATAAAAAGGAAGTAGCATACCAAGGTGCCATTAAAAAATCATATCATATGGCATAGTGACATCTGCCTGTAATCCTAAGTACTCCTGAAGCTGAGACAGCAGGATTGCAAATTTGAGACCACCCTGGGTAATTTAGAAAGATCCTATCTCAAAATAAAAAAATAAAAATGACTAAGGATGCAACTCAGCACTTCCTGGGCTTAAACACCCACTCTAAAAAGAGAAATCACGTGAAATAACTAGCTAAAATAATTAAAAAGCTAAAGGAAAATCTCACTACCCAGTATTAAGTTGAAAAAACATGTTTTTAAAAATATATAGAAATCTGCATAAACCTTAAAAACTGGTAAATTTGGAAAGACTCTTAGTAAGCAAACTGACTACAAATGATTTAAGTTTAGAAAGACATATTGGTCATTCAGAGTTTTAAAACTAGGCAGAGTTCTTGCCTTATTCCTGGCATCCATTCTACTGGCCCACTTTATTCAAACAAGGCCGACCAATCCATACATAAAGAAAATTGAAAAAAGCAGCCCTTGGTGAGCTCTGCCAAGCGTCAAAGAATTCCTTAGCAACTCCCGTGAGGGAATTTAATGTCGTACATGTCTAGCAGGTCTTGAATCTATGGAACCATCCCTCATGTTCAACAAAAGTCTCAGAATAGGAACTTTTACCACACCTGGGTTTAAAATGTTTGCATGTTGGCCCGGAGGGTTAGCTCAGTGGTTCCGGCGCCTGCCTCGCAAGCGCAAGGTCCTGAGTTCGATCCCCGGTAACCACATATAATGCTGGGTGTGGAGACACGCCCACCAACAATCAACACAGCATACCACAATGCCAGACGTGGTGGCTCACGCCTGTAATGCCAGCACTCGGGAGGCAGAGACAGGAGGATTGCTGAGTTTGCCGCGGCTTGCCTGGGCACCATAGTGAGCTCAGGGCCAGCCTGAACTACAAAAGCAAGACCCTGTCTCAAAAAAAGCAAAAAAAAAAAAAGTTTGCATGTTATTTCAGCCCTCATCTGAATTCATATTTGGATATTAGGTATTCAAAGACTGCCATTCTCTATTCCCTCATTCAACTGTGCTGCTGTACCCAAGTTTTCTTTATTTCTTGTAGATTGCTATTCATTGCCTTGACCTTGCTGGGCTTTTTAATTTTTTGAATCTCTCTTTGACTTCCAGAATCACTCCTGTAGGGCTTCGACCCTTAACCCCTGTTGACCAGTGATCCGTCTCTTGCCTACATTCAACATCAGTTGCATTCACACACACCTGCAGTACATCAGTCACAACACACTCAATGTGTTCATCTTTATGTTTCCACCAAAGCTATGGGTCTTTTCTCACCTGCACATCCACTGTCCTCATTGCTTTTGGAACAATCAGACACAAGGGGGTGAATAATGTTGCAAAACACTAACACTAAATACAGCAAACTTGCTGGTAACAAAACTAGATAGTCAAGACTGAAACTACCATGCCAACTGCTGTTATCATCTGTTGGAAGCAGGTGAAGTTGAAATGCTTTTGCTTTTAGAGCAAGGCATTTTTCATCTCTGTGACAGTTCTCAGGCTGTCAAAGCACCCTTGCCTTTCTACAGCGATGATCCCATTCTAGTAAAGTACATTTGAGACAATAGCCATCAAGTCACATTGAAATATGTAATCAAGCAAGATTATTTTTAGATAGCTCAGTTTGTTTCTGTTGACTGAATGGGCTAAGGCTGTGGGTCTGATCTTGGTGTTTAGCTTACAGAGAAAAATTGTGTTGTCCAGGCAGCCTTGCCTTCATCCAGCCCTCCCAAATGTGCGCACCATTCAAGCAGCTTAGTTGTAGGATGTAGGGGCAGTTGTGTCATTTTAGCACAGTCCACATAGCACAAGGCAGTTACCAACCTCTGAACCTGCAAATTCTGAACCTCAAGTATCCATTAACAAGAGAGGAGATGCAACAGGGTATAGTGGAGCATGACCATAATCCCAGCTAGTTGGGAGGCTGAGGCAGGAGGACCTCATGTTTGAGGCCAGCCTGACAACTTAGGGAGGCTGTTTTAAAAATAAAATGGAAAAAAGGGTCTGATGCTGCCCTTCAGAAATAGAGCACATGGCTACATGAGACCCTGGTTCAGTGCAGTCTGAGAAGGTTGGGGGTGGAGAAGAAGATGCCTTAGTCACATATTTAAATTTTGTACCAGTTGGATCTCATTCCAAGCTTTCAACTTTTGACTGAATGCCTGAGGTCTCCAGCTTGTAGATACCCTTTGCACTCTCACACCTGACCCTACAGGCAACTATTCTATTTCTACCTTGTAAACCTATGTGTCTATCTGTTTAATCTACCTATCTTTCTACCTATCTTCATCTATTTATAATTTATCTGTGTGTATGTCTGTATATATGATCTGTCTCTTTTGTGAGCACTGACTGATGCAGAGAGTACTGGAAAATTAGAGGGATGGTACTGTTCACCTCGACTCCTTAGGGACATGATGACAATTCCTGTATGGGTTTGTATCCTGATATTTGCCAGAGAACAGGCCAGTGTCACTGGAGAATACCACACACTTCTCTAAGCACAGTCTACAGATTCACAATTCAGCTTCTGACCTGAAATGCAATTTTTCTCTCTATGCTTTTAGGTCCCGCTCCTCCCTTGAGCGCCAGAGCTGCAGGCAGCTCTCTAAATAACACCATGTCCCTGGTCTCCCGGTTCCCATTTGCAGGGTTCAGTGGGGCTCTGTTGAGGTCTGCCCCCTGCTACCCACCTCTCCCAGGAGTCTTCTTGCTTGTCTGAGTCAGCCCGTGAGTCACCTCCCTCATTAGTGGAATTCAGATCGCTTCTCCATCCTCTGAATCCCTTTTGTCTTCCTTCTTCTAACTGGTTTCCTGGCAGCTAAGGCCTGGGAACAAGCTTGAAGCTAAAGGCTGGGCTGACACTAAGATGATCTGCTTGGTAAAGAGGTTGGCAGGATGCGAATGGAATTAAAATGATGAGGATGACGATGATCATGATGATCATGAAGGTGAGGTACACACAGGTCCCTCAGAAGGAATGCAGTAGCCAGATGTGGTGAGTGCCTCCAGCAGGTGTCCTGTGCGCTTGCCCCCTGGGAAGTGTGCTGAGATAGATTCGGTTCCGGAGGCCTGAGAAGGGCATGTCTCGGGCCCACAGACCACACTTTGAGTAGCAGGACTCTAAGGAGTCTGTGTCTGAATTCAGACGAGGCTCAGTTCTGTGATTGGGGGACATCAAGGGTCCTACAGACTCCAAGAGGCCACTCTGCACCTTCCTCCAGCTGTTCTAGTTATCCAGGGGCCCTGGACAATGCTAACCTGTTCTGCCAATTGCTGTTGGGTTTCTCCCATCTTCACCCCCCGGGCATATTAATGGCAAGATTTAGGCTTGAGATTAGGACAAGAAAAAGGGCCCAAATAGCTTCAGCCTTGGCTAGGAAGTCTATTCTAGCTCAAATTGTTAGAAAGCTCTGAATTTAGATTTGAGAAAGAACCTGGCTAATAAAAGATATCCCCTTTTATGATTTTACAGTTTATCTCTTTCACTGATTTTTCTAAGGTCATTGTATTTTAATTATTAAAACATGATAGCTCTTTATTAAGATATTAAAGAGAGGGCCAGAGATTTAGCTCAGTGGTTCCAGCGCCTGCCTCACAAGCGCAAGGCCCTGGGTTTGATCCCGGTAACCACATACAATGCTGGGCATGGAGACTCATGCCCACCAGCGATCAATACCACATACCACAGTGCCGGGCATGGTGGCTCACACCTGTAATCCCAGCACTTGGGAGGCAGAGGCAGGAGGATTGCTGAGTTCCAGGCTTGCCTGGGGTACATAGTGAGCTGAGGGTCAGCCTGGACTACAAAGCAAGACCCTGTCTCAAAAAAAAAAAAAAAAGATACTAAAGAGAATACATTTCCTTCCAATAACTTTTTTAGTGTTTAAGCTTTTATTTATTAATTTTGGGGTTTGGGGGCCGGAGATTTAGCTCAGTGATTCTGGTGCCTGCCTAGCAATCGCAAGGTCCCTGGTTTGGTCCCCACTGACCACATACAGCAATACCAGGCGTGGTGACTCACACCCACTAGCAATCTTTATCACACCTGCATACACAGTGCCGGGTTTAGTGGCTCACACCTGTAATCCCAGCACTCAGAAGGCAGAGGCAAGGAGGCAGAGGCAGGAGGATTGCTGCCTGGGCTTCATATGAGCTCAGGGCCAGCCTGGACTACGAAGCGAGACCCTGTCTCAAAAAAATTTTTTTTTGGAGTTTGGAATCTTAGCCTCCAGGCCCCTAGTGCCATGTGACCTACGTATAATGCATGTGCCACAGCTGTTTGTTATCACTGAAAGCTCTGAAAGGTATTAATTTCTTGTTAATCTGACCAAGTCTCTTTACATGAAGGACTGGGATTCTTCTTGTACTGCAAACGGAGACAGGAAGGTCTGTGCATCTTGGAAACTCTTGAGACAAGAAAGAAGTACACATGGGATGGTGCTGCACAAATAATGGCAGTGGTTAGTTTGTTCCCTAAATTTTATTAATCTCATAGTTTTATTGAAAGTTGTGTGAGACACAATTGACTGGCACTGACAAGCCCCAGTTTTGTTTTGTTCTGCTTTTCATTTGGTTTTGGTTAAACAAACATTTATTGAGGACTTATAAGTACTCTGAGTTCTGTTCTAGGTTCTGGCTGTGTCTAGATAAAGAAGGTAGGATTAGACGCTGCCTATCGAGGGCTTCCTATCCTTATGCTTTGTGTTTACCTTTTGCCTTCTCGCTTCCTCCATTGACAGCAAAAGAGCTCTTTTCTCTTCCTAATGTGTCCATGTACAGAAATGCTCATTATAGTGAGGCAGATGACCTGTTTCCTCCTTGGTGTCTATATCTTCTGTCTTGTCTCCATGTGAAACTTCAACCTATTATAATTTTTTTATTTCTGTAGTAGAAGTTATAAGAGTATTAGTACTAGATTGACCCTTTTTTGTTTTAACTATACTAAAAACTTTATGTGGTTTAACTTTATATGGTGTTTAATGCCTTTACTTTTGTCTTTACTATTGCCTATTTAAGAAAAAAGAATATAACCAACTCTTTAATAGTAAAACAGAAATGTTTGAATACAGTGTATTCTGCCCCTAATGGGGATTTGTTGTACTGGTTGTGTCAAAGGAACAAACCACTAATAGCAAAATGTAACAATCATCCAGGTAGAGACTACTCCTTTGCCTCTTGACTTAGTCCCCTGTTATCTTTCTATACACAAATCTGCCTTATGGGTCTCTCTACTAAGG
Organism: Thryonomys swinderianus; assembly: GCA_004025085.1. NCBI lineage: Eukaryota > Metazoa > Chordata > Mammalia > Rodentia > Thryonomyidae > Thryonomys > Thryonomys swinderianus. The sequence goes on from PVIC010015650.1 coordinate 23,894, forward strand.
ATGGATAAAATAAAAAAGTCAATATTATTGAACACCATCCATTTGCCAAGCACTGTGCTAAGTGCTTTCACATACTGTTCCACATCTAATGGATCTTCTGCTTACTCGCTGCAGAGGAGAAAGTGAACCTGTGTCTTTGATTGTGCCCTTCTCTGCCTAGAGGCCTTCCTCCTCTCTGTGGTGCAAACCTCCTACTGGAAGCAAGGGAGCTCAGTCTAAGACAAAATCCATTCTTTTCACATCTCATCCATGTAGGTCCGTGCCAGAAAGTTGGTTTTGTCATTTCTAAAAGACGAGAGAGGTGTTGATTTAGAAAGTAGTTGGAAGGAACAAGGCTGAAGGCCACATATCCTCTGCCACCCTGTATGCCTTGTGGATGGGTGCTATGTCTCATCAAAGGCCTCACTCATGTGCTGGCTTCATGCCCAGATAATTCACTGCATTGTCTTGGAGCAAGAACCTACATATATTTGATGCCTTTCCTTCTTTCTTTTGTTTTTTGTTTTCCTTCCCTTCCTGTCTTCCTTTTTGAGCAAGGTCACTTACCACCTCCCATCTCCTCACCAACCAACCAACCATCCAAACAAACAAAAGCCACTCTCTCCTGGAGATACTTGACAGGTTGTATCCTATCCACTGCTAAGGTGACCATCTTCTCCTCTTGTGATTCAGATCTTGGATTCCACTGAGGAAAACTGCCCGAGTGAAGTCACATCACAGGGGGAAAGGAATCTTCCCCAGGTTGTGGGAGGAGGCCTTTCTCACTGTATCAGCTCTTGGCAATGGCTCTCCAGCTGCTGACAGTGCTCAGCCACAGGGCCAGCAAGGACCTCCCTGTGGACTGAGAGGCTGCAACCAGAAGGCACTGGAGTGAGCTGAGGCGAGGGGCCATTTGTAGAAGTACCCACAAAGACAAGGATGCAGTCCCAGTTGCAGTACCTTGGCAGCATGGCAGACGCATAGCTGGCCTAATGTGGTGGATGATTGGTGCCCGGCTAAAGACTCTGGAACACAGTGTACTTATTATCAGCATGTGGTGGCATTTTTATCCCACGGGGTGAGGGGGAGCAATGACGCGAGGAGAAGCCTTGTTGGAAGGAAATGGTAAGCTCAGGCTGAAACAGAAACCTTTCCCTTCCATGGATAACTGCCTGAATATCAGCGGAGCTGAGAACTTGCCAGGCGCACTCCGTAGGAGACTTGATGACAAATCCAGGCCCCAGCAGCCAGAGAGGACAGGGCTGCTAACACCTGCCTGGCTCATTAAGACTGAATCCATGCAGGATGGAGGCTGCAGATGAGAGGTGTTCAGTACCTGCTGCCAAGCAGGGTCTGACAAGCCGTTTCCATGGAGACACAGCAGCATGCGCAGGAGGGAGTAGGAGGCCTGATCTGTTTCCGAGCCTTGGGTCACAAGGCTGTGGCAGGCTAACAGATAAACAGGAAAAAGATATGATCAATGAGACACGGATGTCAAAACCAGGGGCACTTACTTGAGACTTCATCGTCATGATTCTAGATTAACTGTAACAATTCAGGAGGGTGGGAGTGAGTCACTGCATGATCCTGTTTGTTCTTTCGGGTGCTGTTCAATGGCAAATGGGTGCCGGTTCAGCCTGAGTCCAAATGTACAGACACCCATCCTCAGCCCTTCTGCCTTCCTGGACTGTAGCTACACATTACTTCCAAGTATCTGGAGAAATAGGTAGAGATCGGAGAACTGAATTTATTTTTTGTTTGCCGTGCTAATGGCAGTAATATGCAGGAAACCTTCAGAGCTCTTTGGAAAACTCAGATGCTGACACAGCCCCAGATTGGATGTGGATGTTAAGCAATCTGAAGAGCATTCTACATAGACAGCCAGGAGCAATGGAGCCCCAAATGTTTGCTGTGGTGTGTTTTCAAATAGACACAACATGAAGTTAATCATTTTGGATATTTTTTTCAATTGATTTCTTTATTGGTACATTTTACATACAGCTCATAATCACACTGAACATTGGGGAATTTGTACCAGTATATGACATGAGTTAATTCTCATTTTTACCCATATCCCAACCCTCAACCACTATATACATGTGCTTTCTTTTTCTTTTCAAATCATATTCTTTCCCCTCATTACTTTCCCCTACCACATTCCCTTTGAGTTTTTCCTATTTCACAACATCTATCATACATTCTAGAACTCATTTACATGTACAGGTTCTCATACCAAAGAAAAGATAGGGTATTTACATATCTGTGACCTATTTATTTCACTTATTAGTGTGTCCTCAAGGTGTGCCCATTTGCACATAAATGAATGAAACTTGTCATTCTTTATGGCAGGGTAGTACTTATTTTTAAGCATGCAGTTCCATGGCATCAAGTATATTCAAAATCTTGGACCAGCAAGGGTAGAGTGTGTGAGTATGTGCTTAGCTTGTGCCAGGTCCTGGGTGCAAACTCCAGCACCACATTTTTAAAAAGTAAACCACAATCCATGTATGTCATTCAGCACTATCTACTTCCATAACTTTATGATCACTCAAAACAAAAATGCCATCATTAAGTAGCAATTCCCTAGGTGGCCCTGTCTTAGGCCATTTTGTGTTGTAACAAGACACCTGAGTGCTTTGTAAAGAAAAGAGGCTTATTTGGCTCACAGTTCTGGAGATTCAAGAGATGAGGGCCTCATGGGAGATGGCATCATGATGGTGATGACATGTAGGGAAAAGGTCACATAATAAGATAGGAAACAAGAGACTGGGAAGGGCCAGGTTCCATCTTTTTTTGTTTGTTTGAGACAGGGTCTTACTTTGTAATTCAGGTTGGCCCTTAGGCTGGCTCACTATGTAACTCAAGCAAGCCTCGAACTCAGCAATCCTCCTACCTCTACCTCCTGAGTGCTGGGATTACAGGCTTAAGCCACCAAGTCCAGCCAAGCTCCATCTTTTTGTAACAACCTTCTTTTGCAGGAGTAATATACCTGTGAGACCTAACCAGCACTGTGAAACCAACATTAGTCTATCTGTGAGACTAGAATCCCTTACTTAATTACTTTCCACTGAGCCCCATCCCTTCAGTACCACCACACTGGGGCCCAGGCTTCCAGTATATGAACCATATACAAAACCACAGCAGGCTCCAGAGATTCTAAATAACTATATTTTGCTGCAAAACTGCACATGATATGATATTTTGGCTGCTCTAAGTGAAAAAATTGGTTTGATGCTGATTTGGTGAGCTGCTTTCAATTGAGGCAGGGAATTTTTTGATTAAAAACCTTTAATCCTATTGGTGATGTTGTTAAGCCTAATCTTTGGTGGGAGGAGAGTATTTTAATCATCTTAATGGCTGATGGGATTTAATAATCTTGATCTTCAAGGTATTCAAATGGCTGAGGGCAGTGCTTATTATGCCAGTAAAAATTAACTCAAGATCAAAATAAAAAACCCTGTTGAAGGTCCACCTTTTCCAAAGATAGTGGCACATAATTTTGTTCAAAAGTGTGCCCAGGGACCAACTTTGCTTAGGTAAACCAATAATGATGGTTCTCGGGAAGGATGACATCATTCGGGTATAGCCCGGTGGGCTCTGACCAGAAGAACCTAAAATTCCACATGCCCTAACCCTCTTTCTTCCACTAATTAAAATATTTGCATGGTGGGATAAGGCTTTTTTATTCTACTTGCTTACCCAACAAGTTCAAGGTGTTCAGAATATCGTTCTTATAGATCAAAATGTGGTCTGCAGTTCACAGCTCCAAAACAGCAATAACCCCTGAGGTTCAGACTGATACCTCACTGACACATGGTCTTAGTCACAAAGGACCGCAGGTGGGGAACTTAGGAAGATTCCGGCTCATTGCGAATAATTTTAAAAGCGCTAGAGATGCAGTGCACTGAGAAGGTCCTAGCTTCAGTCCCCAGTACCACAAACACAAAGCAAAATAAAAACTACCCCTGTCAAAGGTGCTTAAATATGAGTCTCACAGAGCATTGTGGAAAATAACAGAGCTATTAGCTGAAAACTAGTGGAGCCTTAGAGCCAGGGATCGTAACAGCAGAGTCTGACTCCTTAAATACAAGGAACAGGGGTAGAGACAGTTGAAGAGAGCTTTGCTAAAGGCATTGTCATCCCAAAGTGATAGTGTACATGATCACACCTGTACCCATGGGAAAGCAGATCTCAGTAAATTAACCCAGTCAATTCACTAAAGAAACAAATGAAAACAATAAGCCTAGGTTTTGAGAGAATCCATATTGAACACTACTACAATAGATTATCTAGAATTATTTTTTTAAAAAGAACTGAACAGAAATCATGGAGTTGAAAAGTATAATAACTGAAGTGAAAAATTCAGTAGAGATGATTAGTAATATATTTGAACTGGCAGAAACCAAAGCATCAGCAAATTTGAAGATAGTAATTATTTGATCTTAAAAACCAGAGAAAGTAAAAAGAGCCTCGAAAAATGTGAGAAACCAGCTAGACATCCTTATATGCAGATGGGGAAAGAGTTGATAAAATAATGACTGAAAAATTTTGAAATTTTATAAAATATATTTCCTCCACTCTTGAACTTTATTTTTTATGTTTTTTATATGTATTACCTTTGTTAGACTTACATGATTATGACTTCTGGTGCTTATACTGTGCCACCCCCTACTTACCCTTAGAAAGTTTGACTTCCAAAGAGCATACTGTGAAGAGTTCATGTTTCCAATTTAGAATTCCAGTTATCAAGTGGATTGTACAGAGAGGGTTTTGTCCCTGTCTGTTGCATTATTCTAGTATATTTAGAAAAAGAGACAGGATAATATAACAGACACACAATATTTGTCACCTAGATCAAACAGATGCTAAAATTTTGTTATATGTTTTTTTCTTTTTCTCCCTTTGTTCTCATTTGCATATGTATTATGTATACATGGATGCATGTATCAATTGTATCTCTCAATATTTCAACATTCATATCTGAAAAATAAACATATCTTTGTTAGGAAAACACAATTCCATTATCTTGCTTAGTAAGAGTCATATGGTTTTTCAATAGCAGTAAATAGTTGTCCACATTCAAAATTTCCCTATTTGTTCCCAAAATGTCTTTTTTGACATTGTTTATAAATTAGACATTTGAGACTATTTTAGACATTATAGACATTATGTATATTATGTTCTCTTTACCACTTTCACCATTTTGAGTACAATTCATTAAGTATATTCTCACCTTTTGTAGCTATCACCATTACCTACTTCAAAATTTATTCAAATATCTTCATAAACAGAAACTACTAATTAAGAATAAAATCCCCAGAAGCCAGGGATATAGCTCAGTGGTACCTCACCTGCCTGACAAGCACAAGATCCTCAGTTCAATCCCCAGTACTGCCAAAAAAGAAAAAGAAAAAAGAAAACAAAAATTTTTCCCACCTCCAAAACATCTTTTAATTCTATTGAATTGAATGTAGTTGTTACCCAGAATGTAGTCATGGACAAAAAGATCTGTTTGCTGGTCCCTGGCGGCGGCAGCGGTGGAGGCGGATGGAGGCCTGCACACCAGCCCGCTCCACCCCGAGCAGCACAGATGACTCGGCTGCTCTGGGCACCATTCCGTCCCCGGCATCGGCAGCGGTGGAGGCAGACTGAGGCCTGCACACTGGCCCACTCCACCCTGAGCGGCACAGATGACTCGGCTGCTCTGGGCACCATTCCGTCCCTGGTGGTGGTGGCAGCAAACTGAGCCCTGCACTCCAGCCCGCTCCACCTCAAGGTGGCGCAGACAACTCAGCTACCCCAGGTGCCACTCGTTCAAGGGGGCGGTGGCAGAGGTCTGAGGCCTGCCCACCAGCCCACTCCACCCAGGAGCCATGCAATGAGGAGTCAGGTACGGACCCCGGGCGCCATCCCCACCACGGAGGATGGAGGCCCGCCAGCCAAACCCAGCCCCATCCTGGAGCTGCGATGTGAGGACCCAGGTCCGAGAGGAGCTGGAGCCATTCCCTGCGTCCCTCCACACTGCAGCTGCGCTGAGATACCAGGCAAGATAAAAAGGGGGGAGGGGCCGGAGGGTTAGCTCAGTGGTTCCGGCGCCTGCCTTGCAAGCGCAAGGTCCTGAGTTCGATCCCCAGTTACCACATATAATGCTGGGCCTGGAGACATGCCCACCAACAATCAACACCGCATACCACAATGCCGGACATGGTGGCTCACGCCTGTCATCCCAGCATTCGGGAGGCAGAGACAGGAGGATTGCTGAGTTCACGGCGGCTTGCCTGGGCACTATAGTGAGCTCAGGGCCAGCCTGAACTACAAAGCGAGACCCTGTCTCAAAAAGCAAAAAAAAAAAAGGGGGGGTGATCTAGCTTCTATTTTGCCATCTACTCCTAGATCCCTCTACTCACCTCTTGACCCACACCCTCTCCTATCTTCTTGTCAGAAGCAATACCCAGAAGTAAAAGACTCTTAGGCTGCCCTATTTCTTCTCCTATACTACTATAAGAAGGTGTACAATGTCTCCAACGGTCTTACAGCATACAGTTGGTACTGTTTTATATACACACTTTTATCCTCTATTACCCGCTGGCATACATGAGGTTCCAGAGCATAGGTGATCTTCACAAATCTCCTAACCCTATTTCACTCTCCTTCTGTCCCCCTACCTCCCTGATTCCCCAGTGACCTCTTATTGCCAAAGGGTTCGGTGGGTGCATTTATGATCTACATGTTGTATACACATTGCTGATTAATTCTAAATTTTGGCATAGGGACATAGAGGTAACTCATAAGCTCAAAGTCTCCAGAATAGGATTTAACAAAACTTTTCATTTATTTACTGTGTTAAATACCGATATTGGTATTGATTGTATTATGGTAACAAACATGATGTGATTGTTCTGCTCAAATACCTCCCATGATGTGTTAGAACTGAGAACTTTCAAGAGTCATTACAGATTCAAGGAGGACACCCCAGAAAGGTGCCACATCCAAAGAGCCCCAGATAATAGAAAGAAAGAGACCTGCAACAAACATTGCCATGTCATCAGGCAAAGAATAGCATTAGTAACAACGAAAGAGTAGAAATGAGAAAATATACAAAAAACCAGACACAAAGATCACCACCACAGGGAAATTCAGAGAAAAGAGAAATAGGGCAAACTGAAACTCAAGCACCAGGACTCTTGGAGATGGTAACTAAAGCAGATCTAGTAAAGTGGAAATCAGAACTCATCTCTGAGATCAAAGTGAAAGACATCATTAAAGAAGAGATCAGTGAGATGATAGAAACCAAGATAGCAGAAGCAATGGAACCTTTTAAATAGCTTCAAGCAGAGCTCCAGGCAATGATGAAGGAGAACAAAAGCTTGCAAAGTAGGATGAATGAAGCAGAGAACTGAATCTCAGACCTAGAGGACAGCATAGCAGCCAGTGAGCAGGAAAGATACAATCTGTGGAAAAGAGCAAGGGACCATGAGAAATCAATTCAACAGCTTCTAGATGACTCAAAGAAAAATAATGTAAGATTGGAGTGACTGAGGAAGCAGGTGACAGTGTAAAAGACATAAAAAAGCTATTGTCAGAGATAACAACAGAAAACTTCACAGGAAAAGAAATAGACATACAGATAAAAGAGGCCTATCAGACGCCAAAACACCATGACGTAAAAATATCTACACATAGACATATAATTATCAAGTTTCCAGATGCACAACAAAAGAATGAAATACTGAAAGCAGAGAGAGAAAGGAAGAAAATCACCTACAAAAGGAAGCCCATTAGGATCACAGCAGACTTTTCACCACAAACACTCAACGCAAGGAGAACGTGGAGAGAAGTATTTCCAGCATTGCAGGAAAACAACATCCAACCTAGACTGTTGTATCCTGCAAAACTATCTTTCAAAATAGATGGGGAAATAAGATACTTCCATGACAAAGAGCACTTGAAAAACTTCACAAATATGAAACCCGCACTCCAAAACATTCTAAAGAATATCTTGGAAAAAAACACAGAAAATTCCATACCCATGAGACCCAGGAGAGTGAATTCATTGGGGCAAATAAGAAACTAAATAGAGAAGGGGAAAAGCAAGCAAGGAAAAAAAACCAAGAACAGGGAAACATGCCAACTCTGAATGTGTCCATATCAGTCATAACCATTAATGTCAGTGGCCTCAATGGGCCAATCGAAAGACACAGACTAGCAGATTGGATCAAGAAGCAAGATCCTACAATCTGCTGCATACCAGAAACACACCTAATTCAGAAGGAAACCCATAGACTGAAAATAAAAGTTTGGAAAACAATCCTCCATGCCACAGGAAAGTGCAAAAAAAGCAGGAGTGGCTATCTTGTTTGCAGATAAAATAGATTTCAAACCCAAACTGAGTAAAAGAGATAAAGAAGGTCACTATATCCTCGTACAAGGAACTATCCAAGAGAAAGAAATAACAATCATAAATATTTATGCACCGAACTCTAATGCACCCAACCATATAAAACAAACATTACTGGACATGAAAAGCCAGTTAACCACGAATACAATAGTAGTGGGGGACTTCAATACTCCACTGTCACAAATTGACAGATCAACTGGACAAAGAATCAATAAGGAAATACTTGAGCTAAATCAAACTTTTGAGCAAATGGACTTATTAGATGTCTACAGAATTTTTCACCCTACAAAGCAAGAATATACCTTCTTCTCAGCTTCTCATGGATCATTCTCCAAAATAGATCACATTCTAGTCCATAAAACAAGCTTAAGTAAAAGCAAAGGAATTGAAGTTATCCCCTGCATACTATCAGACCATAGTGCCTTGAAACTGGAGCTGAATAGCAGAAGAAATTCCAAGATCCTCACAAACACATGGAAGTTGAACAGCTCTCTGTTAACCAACCAATGGGCCACAGAAGAAATTAAACAGTTTCTACAACTAAATGACAACCCCAGCACAACATACAGGAATTTATGGGACACCATGAAAGCAGTTCTGCGAGGGAAATCCATAGCAGTGAATGTATACACTTAGAAAATAGAGCAAACTGCAATAAACAATCTAATGATGAACCTCAGACAATTAGAAAAAGAGGAGCAAAACAAACCCAAAGCACATACCAGAGAGGAAATTATAAGGATCAGAGCAGAAATTAATGCAATGGAGACAAAGAGAACAATACAAAGAATCAATGAATCAAAGAGTTGGTTCTTTGAAAGGATAAATAAGATCAACAGACCCTTAGCCAACCTTATCAAACAAAGGACGGAAAAGGCTCAAATCCATGCTAAAAGGAATGAAAATGGGGAAATCAGCACAGATCCAGAAGAAGTCCAAAGGGTCATAAACACGTACTTTGAAAATCTATACTCCAAGAAGATGGAAAATCTAGAAGAAATGGATAGATTCCTAGACTCACATGAACTTCCAAAGTTGAATGAAGAGGATATAAAAATGTTAAACAACCCGGTATCAATCTCAGAAATTGAAAATGTAATAAAAAACCTACCAACAAAGAAAAGCCCTGGTCCTGATGGCTTCACTGCTGAATTAAACAAAACTTTTTTTTTTTTTTGCTTTTGAGACAGGTTCTCGCTTTGTAGTTCAGGCTGGCCCTGAGCTCACTATGGTGCCCAGGCAAGCCACCGCGAACTCAGCAATCCTCCTGTCTTTGCCTCCTGAGTGCTGGGATTACAGGCGTGAGCCACCATGTCCGGCATTGTGGTATGCGGTGTTGATTATTGGTGGGCGTGTCTCCATGCCCAGCATTATATGTGGTTACCGGGGATCAAACTCAGGACCTTGTGCTTGCGAGGCAGGCGCCGGAACCACTGAGCTAACCCTCCAGCCCCTCTGCAAAACTTTTAAAGAAGAGTTAATACCAGTATTTCTCAATCTCTTTAATGAAATTGAAAGGGAAGCAGTACTCCCCAAATCATTCCTTGAAGCAACCATCACCTTGATTCCAAAGGCAGGGAAAGATCCCACCAAAAAAATAAAACTACAGGCCAGTCTCTCTAATGAACATTGATGCAAAAATCCTCAATAAGATACTTGCAAACAGAATACAGAGAGATATCAAGAAAATCATACACCCAGATCAAGTCAGATTTATCCCAGGGATACAAGGCTGGTTCAACATATGTAAATTAATCAATGTAATACACTATATTAACAGACTCAAGGACAAAAACCATATGATTCTCTCAATAGATGCAGAAAAAGCATTTGACAAAATCCAACACCCATTTATGATCAAAACCCTACAGAGAACTGGAATCGATAGACTTTATCTCAATTTAATACAAGCTATTTATGAGAAACCAACAGCCAGCATCATACTTAATGGGCAAAAACTGAAACCTTTTACACTAAGATCAGGAATGAGACAAGGATGTCCGTTGTCTCCACTCTTGTTCAATATAGTGCTGGAAACATTAGCGACAGCAATCAGGCAGGACAAAGACATAAAAGGAATAAAGATAGGTAAGGAAGAAGTTAAACTGTCATTATTTGCTGATGATATGATACTCTATCTAGAGGATCCTAAAAATTCAACCAAAAGACTACTAGACTTAATTACCAGATTTGGTAGTGTTGCTGGATACAGGGTTAATGTTCAAAAATCAACAGCCTTTGGGCCGGAGGGTTGGCTCAGTGGTTCCGGCGCCTGCCTCGCAAGCACAAGGTCCTGAGTTCGATCCCCGGTAACCACATACAATGCTGGGCGTGGTGACTCACACCCACCAGCAATCAGTACCACATACCACAGTGCCAGGAGTGGTGGCTCGCGCCTGTAATCCCAGCGCTCGGGAGACAGAGACAGGAGGATTGCTGAATTCGTGGCAGCTTGCCTAGGCACCATAGTGAGCTCAGGGCTAGCCTGAACTACAAAGCCAGACCCTGTCTCAAACCAAAAAAAAAAAAAAAAAAAAATCAACAGCCTTTGTCTACACAAACAACATACTCACTGAAAGAGAAATTGGGGAGGCAATCCCTTTCACAATAGCACCCAGAAAAATGAAATAACTAGGAATCAACCTAACGAAGTGAAAG